>JAAAKG020217294.1:0-47330 GCA_010014905.2 Druon quercuslanigerum
TATATGTTCTTGATAAAATGATGGAAATGATGTATGTATATATATATATTTTTTTTTTATATTTTAAGTTAAGAAATGGATAGTAACGTACGTAGTAATCCAATATATACTGACGCAGGAAAACGAGTAAAATGTTGAATCTTGAATGTTACTCAATATATTGTGAGTAAACAATAAAGAGGAATTTAAATTATTTTTCCAAAGTATTGAGGATGGATGACCGTTTTACACGAGGCTTCTCCATATCGCCTCCCTCTGGACTAATTTCGATGACGTCTTGGTACCAACTAAACTGATGTCATGGGACGTCGCGCAATTTTATCACTTAAAACTCGCGCGTGACCATTGAAGGTGAGCTGGTGAAAAAGTCCAACACGTGTGACAATTACCGAAAGGTCATAAAAAATAATTTTCCGATTAGAAACTTAGCGATAGGTTTTAATTTTTTGCTTCGTTCCTGAACCACAACAATAATTAATATTCTATCGCTCTTGTAACATATACTGCCACCAATATTGCGCTACTTTGACCCCATTGGAAGAATATAAATTTTATGGTATTTGCTGCGTTTTTCACGTTTCTAGTGAGTAAAGTTGACCAAAAAGCTTTCAAAACAGGAGAAACAGGGTAATTTTTCAAGAAAATAGGGGAATAAATTTTTTTAAATTAAATTAATGTAAAGACCATTTTAAACAAAATAGTTGAATTTTCAACCAAAAAATATTTTCTAACGAAAGAGATGAATTTTCATTCTAGAATGACGAATTTTCAACAATAAAAGTTATTTTAATCGAAACATTTGCACTAACACCCAAAAAGTTGATCTTTCAAGCAACAGAAATGAATTGTCAACAAAACAGTAAAAATGTCGATTTAAAAAGATGAGATTTAAATATACAATTATACATAGGTACATGTTTAAAAAAAAATATATTTTTCGAATAAAATAGTTGAATATTTAACCAAATAGTTACATTTTTAATCTGCCAAGACGAAATTAAAAAAATCAAATTTAACCACAAACCGTTCCATTTTCAACCTAATAGTTCAATTTTCAACTCGAAAATAACTGTTCTGCATGAATATGAATTTTTAATTGAAAAGAACAAGTTCTTTAACGAAATAGTTTAATTTTTGAGTAAAAAGTATGAATTTAAAAGGATTAATTTCCTAATAAAAATTCGATTTTTAAAGAAAATGCATCAATTTGAAATCAAATAGTTAAATTTTCAACTATCAAATAAAAGTTTTTGAATTAAAAAATTAATTTTGTAAAAATTGTTGATGTAAGTTCAACCAAATAAAACAAAAACTGTCAACAATTTAGATTCAAATGAAAAATACAAATTTAAAAAAAAAGTTGAATCTTTAACCAAAAAATGAATTTTTACCAAAAAAGATTAATTTTCTCCTCAAGGAGACGAACTTCGAACAAAATATATCAACATTGTGAAAAAAAATTGTTTAATTTTTTAACATTGAAAGGATATATTTTCAAACAAAAATGGAATGCCTACATTTTCAGACAACAAAAGATTTTAGAAAAAAAGAATTTTCTACAAAATAATTAATTTTCAACCACTTTCATTCTGAAACCACAAAAAAGAATAATAATCTGCAAAAAATTTGAATTTTAAACTAAAGATATGAGTTTTTAACAACAAAATTAATTTGTTACCAAAAATTTGAATTAAAAAAAATTAATCAAATAGTTGAATATACAAAAAATCAGTTAAAACAATTAATTTAATAAAAGAAGAATTTTGTACAAAATGCATGAATTTCAAGCACATTCTTTAATTTTAAAGTATAAAAGATGATTAATCTGCAAAACAGTTCAATTTCAAAACAAAAATATGAGTTTAAAAAAAAAATTAATTTTCTACTAAAAGGTTAAATTTTCATATAAATAATTTATTTGAAACCATACAGTTGAATTATTTACATATAATTTTTTTTACATTTTCATATAAAAAAAAAATTAAAAAAAAAGAATTTTCTACAAAATAAATTAATTTTCAACCACTTTTATTCTTATCCCATAAAAAAGATTAGCTATCTGCAAACAATTGAATTTTAAACTAAAGATATGAGTTTTTAACAACAAAATTAATTTTATACCAAAAAATTCAATTAAAAAAATTAATCAAATAGTTGAATATAAAAAATAAGATAAAACATATAATTTAAAAAAATAAGAATTTTGTACAAAATGCATAAATTTTCAAGCTTATTGTTTAATTTCAAAGTCAAAAAGACGAATTATTTGCAAAATAGTTCACTTTCAAAACAAAAATATGAGTTGGAAAAAAATTAATTTTCTACCAAAAGGTTAAATTTTTATATAAATAATTTATTTGAAACCATACAGTTGAATTATTTACATATACAAAATTTTTACATTTTCATATAAAAAAAAATTTTAGAAAAAAAAGAATTTTCTAGAAAATAAATTAATTTTTAACCACTTTTATTCTGAAATCAAAAAAAGATTAATTATCTGCAAAACATTTGAATTTTAAATTAAAGATATGAACTTTTAACAACAAAATTAATTTTCTACCAAAAATGTTCAATTAAAAAAAAATCAAATAGTTGAATATAAAAAAATAAGATAAAACATGTAATTTAAAAAAAGAAGAATTTTGTACAAAATGCATAAATTTT
This sequence comes from Druon quercuslanigerum, assembly GCA_010014905.2. NCBI lineage: Eukaryota > Metazoa > Arthropoda > Insecta > Hymenoptera > Cynipidae > Druon > Druon quercuslanigerum. The sequence goes on from JAAAKG020217294.1 coordinate 2,668, forward strand.
CAAGCTTATTGTTTAATTTTAAAGTCAAAAAGACGATTAGTTTGCAAAACAGTTCAATTTCCAAACAAAAATATGAGTTTGAAAAAAATTAATTTTCTACCAAATATGTAGCTAAATTTTCAAAAAGAAAATGTAATTTTTCACAAAATAGTTGAATTACTTACTGAAATATTTAATTTTTAAACCAAGGAAGATCGATTTTCAATTAACATTTTTAAATTGAACATAACACATGACGTAAAATACTGATTCAAAACAAACAATTTTCTACAAAAGAAAAACATGATTTTCCAGCAAATCAGTTTGACTTTCAACCATAGAGCTGAATTTTCAGCTTAAATAATAAACCTTCAGTAAAAGAAAGAAATCATTTTCTATTAAAAAAAGACAAAATGTTAAAAAAAAAAGAAATAAATGCTCCACCAAAAAGTTTAAATTAAACGAATTTTCCACAAAAAAAATTAAATTTTTAACCAAATAGACGAAATTTCAACCAACAAAATGGATTTTTAACAAAGTAGTTAAACTTTAAACCAAGTAGTTGAATCTTCTGCCAAAAAATATTACTGCTTAACAAAATAATTGCATTTTTAGAAAAAACGAGATCAGTTCCCAAGCAAAAATCTTATATAAAAACGAAAAATTGTTGAATTTTCTTATTGAGTTCTAGTAATTCAGTTTGCATTGAAATGAAAAAACGTGAAACTCCCCTCTTCTTTCCCTGTTATCAATCGTAGTTTTTGGCACGACTCCCTCACCCTTCAAATTGGCATCGTGATTTATGGGATGACCCCTAAGTCGCAAAATTTAGGTCACCTATATTCTATAATGTTGTTATCTGAATCGATTTCCGCGTAAAAATGCGTCTAGAATTAATTTACGAATTTACTTGAAAGAGAGGGCTGAAAGTGGGCCAATGTTGGAGACACTAATTCACTCGATTTTCGGTCACGTGGTTGGTGAATGCTATATTGTTCTGTTTTGAATCATTTACTAGCGACGCAGATAAAGTATCATACACTCAATTCTGAATAAACAGTAATTATTCAATCAAAAATAAATACTGTAATCATTCAATCGAAATGTAAGGTATGTAATAATTCTGCACGTATCTGCTCTGAAAAACAGGGCTCGGATCGACTAAAAGGCCTAGAAATATGAGCCTAAAATTACAAAAAAATCGCACAGATTTTCGAAAAAAGGCCATAAAATTTCGCATCAAAATTTTAAAGGTAATGAAAAAAAGTTAGTATCTGGGACTGAATGCATTTGAATATAGAATTAATCTTTGGATAATTCAGACGTCACAACCCAAAATGCTCTTTTCTAAAAAATAGGGGAAGAAGTTCTTTTAAATTCCTAATGTTTTAAGTCGAAATTTTTAATAAAGGAGACGAATATTTATGAAATTAATTGGATGCAAATAATTGATATTTCAAGCCTGAAAACTTGAAATTTTAATGAAAAATATCATTTTCAACAAAGAAAGACGAATTTTCAACCAAATTGTTGAATTGAAAAACAAATGAATTTGCAAACGAAAGGATATATTTTAAAGGCAAAAAGATGAATTTTTTAGAGGACAGTTGAATTATCAGAATAAAAAGTCGAATTTTTAACAAATATATAGTTTGCAGTTAACAAAGATAAATGTTTAAATAAGTAGGTAAATTAAAAAAAAAGTTTAACCAAATTGTTGCATTTACAAGTTATTCTCGATAAAAAATATAATCTTTAAATTTTCCGTTTAAAAAGTTTAAATAAAAAAGAAAGCAATTTTCAACTTCTTGAATTAAAGGTAAAAAGCAACTTTTTACCAAAATAGTTGAATCCTCGAGCAAAAAAATGATTTTTCAACAAAGAAAAATTCATTTGCTACCCAAACAAAAATTTTAAAAATGTACATGAATTTTCCAACAAATAGTTCAATTTTCAACTTATAAAGGATGCACTTTAAACCAAAAACGGAATATAGTTAAGTGACATCTATGCTGGTTTTTAAAAAATATCGTTTTTGACTGACCCAAGTATCATAATTGTAAAGAAGATTTTTAAATTGACATTAGAATAGATAGTATTTACTTTTATTGTGCAAATATTACAAATTTTTTTCTTCATAAAGATTAGATTTTTTATTAGGGTTTGTCCCGGAATGACAGACCAGGCTGATTTTTATTTTTTAAAAATTCTTTTAAATTAATTTCTGAACAAATATAAATATAATCGACTCCAATTCCAACTAAAAAATCTCCTTTACAATAAGAAATGGCATACTTAAATTTACAGATAATAAAATAATTTAAAAAAATATGAGTTATCTCCAGAACAGTTCAATTTTTAACCCGAAAATATGAGTTTTCAATAAAAAAGATAATTTTCTACCTAATGGTAATCAATAATTAGTTTAATTTTCTATCAGTTTGTTGAACGTTTAAGCCAAACAGATGAATTTTGTACCAAAAAGTTCAATTTTTAAACCAAAAATATGAATTTTCAAATAAAATTATAAATCTTTAACCAACGTACAAATTATTGAAATTCTTGACGGAAATTCGCTGCCGGAAATTCAAAAATGACGGTGGTAATTCTTTACGTGAGCTTTTTTTATATTTCTTTGATGTGTTCCCTATCCTAACTCAGAATTATACATTTTTGTGAAAATTCCCTGTCTCAAAGTTGTAATTATAATTCTGTACTAAAAATCCCATGTTTCAACTCAGAAATATAATTTTAAAAAAATACTTTTTCAAATCAGAATTGTAATTATTTTTGAAAAATCCCTATTTCAAGTGAGAATTATGATTTTTTCGTTTCCCGCTTTTCCCGATTTCCCGGTCAGGTAGACTCCCTGCGACTATTTATTTCAGTCTTGCAAATTAATTCTGCACCTTAATTTTTCGCGGAATTCTTCTTTAATATGAAATTTTTCTTAAGTTCTCTAATCTTTGGTTTAAGTTCTTGTAATACAAACTAACACGTGAAAAAATATAGACATGGTACTCAAGGTGATTGTACAAAGTGGAAAAAAACATAATAGAATGTAAATAGAAAAAAGTGTGAATTAGACGTTATTTAGAAACTGAACTGAAAACGCGTAGAAAGCTTGATTTACGAAAATTTACCGTTTCTACAAATAGATTGTAAATAGGAAGTTTATGAATATTAGAAAAGTGTATGAATATTAAAAAAGTGTTTACTGTTGTGAAATATTTCGTAATATTTGTTGGTGACGCCGGATTATTGCCGCTCATAAATAACCATTTCCCTATATGCTTATTATATTCTCATTAGAAGACTTGGGCTATTTTTAGTTGTCTCATTAGTACTCCTCACACTATAAGAGAAAAGATTTTATGACTACGCCGTAATCGAACTGAGAAACTTGTAAAAGTGAGCTTAAGAAGTTGCTATATAATTAAATGGTGATTTATTGCAATTCGAGTACACTTACCGAGATGTGACAACGAAGATAGGGAATCTGTAAAAAAAAATCAAATTAAATTTTTATTCCCATTAAGAGACAAAAATAAAAATAAATAATTTTTGAAGTGAAAATGTAAGCATAGATAGGATGACCGGACGTCCTGATTTATCAGGACATGGTCCTTGATTTTTCATTCTAGAAAACAAACATGCGCGATTTTTATTGCACGGGCATAATTATGGTTTATAAACTGTTTATGATTTATAAAGTTATTAAATGAACATATTTTTTTATTCTAATTTTAAAAATGATGTTCAAAACAAAAAAGGTAAACTTTTTGTTCGAAAATTCAACCGTTTTGTCGGAAATTCCTCTTTTTGGTATGAAAGTTCCACATTGAGGATGACATTTTTTCTTTATTTACTTTCAAGTCTTTCTTGTTTAAAAATTCGTCTTTTTGGTTTCAAGATTCATCGGTGCAGTAGAAATTTCATTTTTTTTTTTTTGGCTGAAAATAAAACTGCTTGATTTAAAACTAATCTTTCTGGATCGATGATTTTCAACAATCTTGTTAAAAATTCGTCTTACAAATTAAAATTTTTTTGATTAAAATATCGAGCACTAGATTTTTTATTGAAAATTCAACTACTCAGTTAAGAGTGGAACAATGTGTCAAAAAATGCATTTTTTTATTGATAATTTTATTTAATTTTAGAACCTTTTTTTTGTTCAAAATTGAATTAAGTTGTTGACAATAAGTTTTCATTATTTCATTGGATACATTTAAAATTAAAATTAAAATTTAAAATAAATTTCATCATTGGATAAAACTTTAACTATTTTGTCTGTACATACATTTTTTTCCCTAAACATTTATTTTTTAATCGGAAAATATAAGCATTCCATTTTCGTTTGAAATTTATTTTTCATAGATTAAAATTCATGCATTTTGTTGAAAATTTAATGATTTTATTACAAAACAGTCAATATTTTTAATTGAAAATTCAAGTGTCTTGTTGAAAATTCTTTTTTTCGGTTAAAAATTGAACTCTGTGGTCAAATAATAATTTTTTCTTAAAATTTCATATCTTCGGTTTGAAAATTTAACTGTTTTGTAGAAAATTTTGTTTTTCGGCATGAAAAGCCCACATTTTTAATGAATTTATTTTCTTTATTGATTGAAAAGTCTCTCTTGTTTCATTTTTTTTTAAATATTCACCTGTTGTCGTAGAAATTTCATCCTTTCTGGCTAAAAATGCAACTGCTTATTTGAAAACTAATAATTTTTTATGGAGCATGTTTAACTATCTTCTTGATAATTGTCTTTCAAATTAAAATTGTTTTTGTTGAAATTTTTGTTGAAAATTCTTCTTTTTGGTAGAAAATTAACTTTTATAATAGATTATTAATCTTCTTGGTGAAAAGTTCGCCTTTTTGATTTAAAATTGAAATATTTTGTTGAAAATTCGTTTTTTATTATTAAAAAATAATTTTTTATAGTTTAAAATGAATTCTCTTGATGCTAAATGTAGTTATTCTATTTTTTGTGGAAAAGATTGACGCCAAAATAAGCTGTTTTTTAGTCTATTTTTTGGACCTCGCTGGCGACCTAGGAAAAAAATATAAAAATATGTTACAGGTATCAAATTACTTTTCATTGAAAAACAAAGCGAGCCTCGCTTTTCATTTTTAGAACAGTTCGAAAACGTTTCCTCATTTAACAGTTGAGATGACCACAAAAAATAAAAAATATGAAATACAACTAATTATAAAATCATTTATCACCAACCCCTTATCAATCCAGAAAATAAGTGATTTTAGTTTTGTAAGGTTTATTTTATAGACAAAATACAATAAAAAATACTTTTATAATTAGTGGTATTTCCTCATTTTTAATTTTTTTAGGACCTTTTCAACCCCTAAACAGTGGTAATTTTTTCAAAATTTCCAAAAACGAAAAGCAATACTTATTTTGGTTTTTATTTGCGAGTAATTTGATACCTGTAAAAAAATTTTGTATTTTTTCCCCAGGTCGCTAGAGAGGTTATAGGATATTTTATTCTTTTATTCAAATAAAATTAATTGTATTGAAACACACCATTATTTAACTTAAAATTTTTTATTTGAATCAAACAAATTCTATTTTTGATACAGAGACAGAAAAATTTTTCTTTGATTCAAACATTTGTCTGAGTGTTTTTCAGTAAAAAATTCATCCACTTTGTTAAAAATTATTCTTCTTGGTTAAAAATTTAACTAGTTTGTTAAAAATGCATATATTCTGTTTGAAAAATCTTGTTTTTCTGTTAGAAAATGCATCTTTTTTCTTGATTATTATTTTTTTTTAGTTAAAAATTTAAAAATGAAAGAAAAAATGATAACAGTCCGGGATAATTAAAAATTGGTCAGGGAAAAGTTTGGGAAGTCCGAAATTGTTATTTTGCAGAAACCCTCTTTTTTAAGCAATATGTGCCTCAAGTATAAAAATACGTAAGTCACGGAAATTGGCGCTAGCCTTGAAACTATTTTAGTTCTTAACCAAATAGAGAAACGAATTTTTCAAATGGTATTGATTCTAAAAATTCTTTTTACGGAAGAAAAAAAAACGCAGAAAAAGCTTTCGCAATAAAATATATAAAAATAGACAAAGCTGAGAACTTGAGGGTCAGTCCATATAGTAGCTGCAATTTGTTGTCACGACGACAATGAAGTTCAAGGAAAAACCGATATCGATGGTGGCATTTTTACAACATTTCCTTATTATAAGTTTGCACGCGCGTTTCGTTATAAATAGAAGCGATTCCCTATCATATTCCTTCCTGACTGAAGTTCACGGAATTGTCGTTAAAAATTAATTAGCACACTTACGTAATATTTTCAGTGAAAATTTTGGCAATGGTATTGAGGCAAAGTAAACGTTCTGTGCAGATTTATATGACGATATCTGGACGTGTGCATTAACAAATGTGCAAAGGTTCATACGCGACACGTGGCATAAGAGGCCGTTTCAAAGAATTCTTTTTTCTGGTTTTTAAGAAACTTACCCTTTTTCTTGTTTCCACGTTTAAATACGAACCAAATTAATAGAAACCAACAAGAAAAATTAACTCGTTTTCCTTGAAAATTCTACTTTTATATTTTTGGTTCAGAAAATTTTATTTATTTGTTGAAACTGCAACTATTTTATTAAAAAGTCATCTGCATTCAACTATTTTCTTAACATATGTCTTTTTGGATTGAAAATGTGTCCTTTTGCTTTAAAAATTCAAGGCTTGGAAAGTAGATCCGAATCCATCTTTTATGTAGGGAAAAAGTAATTTTTTTTGAAAATTCGTTTTTGGATTTAAATTTCAACTATTTTTATATAAAATTACAAGCTTTTAGTAAAAAGTCTTTCTTTTGGGATAAATAGAATTATTTTGGCAGAAGGTTCAACCATTAATTTTTTTGGTAGAAAATTTATCAAGAATATTAAAAAATCACCTTTTAGATTGAACTCTTTTGTTGAAAATTCATTTTTTTCAGATTCGTCGTTTTAATTTAAAATGTATCCCTTGTCGAAATTTAGCTATTGTATTAATTGATTTTAAATTATTCTGGCTGGGTCGTTCCAATTTTTTGTTTAAATTTAACTATCAGGTTAATAATTAAAATTTATGGTTAAAATTACCTTTTTGCTAGAAAATTAAGTTTTTGATGCCAAGTTCACTTTTTTGTTAAAACATAATGTTAAAACATAATCGTCAGGAGAAAGCAACTGAAATAATGAAATAAAAATAGAAATACATGGTAAATAAATTACTAAGATGAACATTCAATGAAGGTTTAACAAAATCATCCAAGAAGATTAATTTTCCACCAAAAATGAGGAATTTTCAACAAAATACATAAATTTATAAACAGATGAATTTTCATCTAAAATTATGATTTTTTCAACCATAAAGATGAATTTTCCATAAATAAAATTTTTGAAGTAAATAAGGAAAACAGTTTATCCAAATTTTTGAACTTTCAAGGTATAAGATCAATTTTCCGTACAACAGTTGAATTTTGAACAAAAAAGTTAATTTTCATCCAAATATTATCGAATTTTCAATTTAAAGAAAAAAGAAAAAAAAATAACCAAATGGTCGCATTTTTAATCAAGAAAGATTAAAGTTCAGTCAAAAACTTTCAGGTTAGAGTTATTTTCAAGCCAAAAAGACGAATTTTTTAGAACACATGCACCGTCTGATTTGTTCCAGACTATAGTCAAGACGGGCTAGGCTGAGGCTGGCCAACGCCAGCAGATTTATAGAGTGGCAAATTTTTAGGGGCGGCATGGCGACCTCGTTGTTAGAACATGCTTTTCTTCACTCATAATGTCTTCTTTTCATCAACTCTACAACCGAAAAAACTAGGAATGAGGGTTTGACAACTCGACCATTCGGGTGTAAACCTCCTTCTGACTCAAGAATTATTATTATTACACCATTAAGCCGTTTCCCTTTCGGAGTAGGCGTGACTAACTCGGTGGAAAAGGGAGTAGTGTGAGGAAGGTGTTATAGAATTTTTAGATTCATCTAGAATTCTCGTATATATTTATTTAAATAACACGATCAATCCGCTGACACTATTTTTATTAACTATTTTCTGCCAGACTTTTCTGTCCTGGCATTCTAACCATTCTTTCCGCGGTCTGCCTCTGGGAACGCTACCATTTACTTTAACTTGATACACTTACTTCGTTAGTCGTTCATATTTCATTTTCTCCACATGCCCGAACCATCTTAACTGATTTCTTTCCCATGTGTCACCTAGTGTCTCTTCTGTCCCAAATTTTGTGAGAATTATCTAGTTACTCACTTTTTTAGCTTTATTTGATATATTATTACTTCTGATAACGGGGGCCTACTCTACCAATAACCTTCTTACCTTCGTTTATGCGTTTATCTAACTCCTCATCTACCTTCCCGTCCCTAGTAAATAAGCTTCCAAAGTATACGAATTTATCAACTTGTTTAATTCTCCCATCATTTAATACAATGTTGCATATTGTTTTCTCACCCTTTCCTTCGAACTCCATAGTTTTTTTTTATTTACGTTAATTTTGGGGCCCCATGCTCTTCATGCTTGCATTTAGTTTATTCAACATTCTTTGCAAGTTTTCGATTGACTCTGCCATAAACAACCTTATCATCTGCGAATGCTAACCCACGTACCCTTACTGTTTCGAGATCCTTCTTCGTCGAAAAGAGCCATTCTTAAACACTTGTCCATAAATAATATAAATAGCCATGAAGACATAACGCATCCTTGTCTAACCCCTTGCATAATATCGAAACAGTCACTCAATTTCCCATTTACCCTCGCTTTGCTACCCTATTGTTCTTATAGCTTGTAGGAGCCAATAATTTACTCCGTACTCTTTTCGGAATTCCCAAAGTTTACTTCTATTTACCTCGACAAAAGCTTTTTCTATAGGTCAACAAATGCAGAGAAAACTTTTTTTCCTATTCTCAAACCTTTTTCTGTGATTTGCCTCAAGCTAAATATTTGATCCGTACATGACCTTCCTGGCATAAACCCACTTTGGACTTCCCAAATCTTTTGTTCTGTTATTTTCATTACCCTACGAATTATTCCTGGCATGAACTCACTTTGGACTTCCCAAATCTTTTCTTCTGTTATTTTCATTATCCTGCGAATAAGTATTTTTGAGTATATTTTACTTACGGTACTTAATAAACTAACCCCTCTGTAATTATTGCGGTCGCTTTTATCTCCCTTTCTTTTGTATATTGGTACGATAATCGTTTTTGTCCAAACATGTGGGATTTCTTCTATTTCGATGCATAAATTTATCGATTCGCGCTGTCTATGTGGTATGTACTTGCCGCCAGCGTTAATACTTTCTACCCCGGCAGCCTTACCGTTTTTGAAGTTATTGATTCTATCCCTAATCTCAGTGACACAGACTTTCTCAATTGAAGTTTCTAACGCATTGTGTTCTACATCGCAATTGTGGTGTCCTATAGCCTCATCTACGAATACTCCCCTAAAATGTTCTCTCAAAGCGTCTGTATCCTGTCTGCATCATATAGCATTTCCCCTTCACTATTTCTCATATTGCCAATTACTGTACTTTTATTTCTCTTCATTTTTTTATATAGCAGTTTCTTGCTTCCATCAAAGTATCCTCTTTTTGTGTCCGTCATAATTTAGGTATACGTCTATTTCTTTGCTCATCGATAAAAGCTGCCATGTTCAAAGTTCTCATGTACGCTTCTTTCTTTTCTTTTTGGGCAGCCTGAATTTCATCATTCCACTATGCTTCATCAGAAATTCTTCCTACAACCGCGGTACCCCGTACTAGACACTTCGATCGCACATCTAGCAATGATTTCCCCGAACTTAGTCCATGCACCCTCTATATCTTTGTTTCGTATAAGCACCTCCCAAGCTGCCTTATCTATGCTTTCGACTATCTTACTTTGGAAATCTATTCGCATATCCGGTTTCTGTAGGTTTTCTCAACTTTGAGTCATGTTTGTTTTGTTTTTTCGGTTCTCTTTTATCCCCGCTACCCTTGTATCTTTGACTAGCTCTCTTAGGCTTTCATCCGCAATAATAAAGTAAATTATATTGTGGCTTTTTCCTTTAGACAACTAACTTATCTCCGTTATAGTTTGTTCTTGGATTCCCAAAATGCCAAAATTACCTAGTACTCTTTCTGTATCCTGATTTTGAATGCCCACCCATCCATTCATATCTCCTAGCAGAATAATGCTTTCACCATGTTCGCAAATATTTATTGTTTTATTTAAAGTGTCCCAGAAGGCGTCTTTCACTTCTCTGAGATCACTATCAACGGTTAAGGATATTTCAATGACTTCAGAAGATTTCAAGTGACTTTAGGAGAATTCAAGTGACTTCAACTGTTCATGTGACTTCATGTGAATTCCAATTTTTTTAACTATTTCAGGAGATTTCAAATGACTTCAGGAGAATTTAAGTGACTTTAAATGAATTTAGCAGATTTTTAGTGACATCATGTGAATTCAAATGATTTCAGATATTTCAGGAGATGTCAAATGACTTTAAGAGGATTGTAAGTGACGTCAAGATACGTTATGCGAATTCACGTGACTTCATAAGAATTCAAATGATTTCAGGTATACTTCAAGTAACTTCAAGTGACTGCAGATATTTCGTGAGATTTCAGATATTTCAGGAGACTTCAGGATATTTCATGACAAGTGTACAGCTAACTTTACGAGTTGTCAGCTTCTCGACTAGGAACATAAATTGAAAAAGGACGGCAAATTTGAGCATGGTCTGAGTCCTAAATTCGGCTCTGGAAAAAAGAAGACTCTTTGCGAACACTAATGGTTGGCGAGGTCATTAAACTAAATTTTTTTCGTAACTATTTTCTAAACTTTGAGCGTCTAGACATAGCAATTGTTGGGCTTTCATTCTAACATTACATATCAAAGACTCTATTTGAATCCATCAAGCCGAGGATCCTCGGTGATTTAAAGCGCGCCGCGCGCCTTCTAAAGGGTTAAAGATTTCGAGGGGCGTTCAGCTAAGTGGAGCATTGGAAGAGTATTCGTGAAACGAAATGTGTGAGTGCTGGTGAGATCCGATGACTGACATGCAAGTCGTATACAGTACACTCGCAAACGTAAGGGGGAGTTCGTGCGTCATTGCGTATCTCGATTGGAACTCTCTTGCGGGTTGCGGGTTGCCACCCTAAATGCACGGCTGGGACTATTTTCGAGTCTGGCCTGGATCGAGTTATATTAGATTGAGTAAATGTACCAGAGAGAGTGAGAAAGACAAGAAACGTCGTCCAACTCATTCGCCGTCTGCTACTTCATTACATTATTTCTGGCAGTATTCGCATATATTTATAGTAACTACTTGCACAAATGTACAGTCTACTCTACAGTCTACACTTTAGTGAAAAGTACTTTTTACTTTCTAAGACTATGGAGTAAAAATTGACATCAGAGGTGAATGATCAAAATTTTCAAATGATATGTTGATCGCGTTGATGATTGAACCAACTCGAAGCGATGCGTTATCATAAATTATCGATAAATTTCCAGAAATGTTGAATACTGTGAATTTTCGTAGATTTCTAAGCAAATTTAATCTACTTTTCAGTCCCTAGGGAGTGAAAAGTACTTTTAAGTACTCTGTAGTGAGTAAAAAGGGACGTTACTCAAACCGAAAAATTTCGGAAAATTTTGAATATACTAAATTTCCATGAACTTCTAAAAAAATTAATTTATAATAAAATTGCAATTTCTAATTTTTTTAAAACATTTTAAATTTCTTAAATTGGTAGGAATTTTCGAAATTTCCAAAACTTTGTTAATTTATAAATTTACCATAAATTTTCGAAATTTATGGTAAGCGAGCTGAAACTTTCCTTTGCTACAAAAAATTTCAAGTTTCTGACAGAAATTATATTTCCAAAATTTGTCCAATTTAAAAAATGTTAATTTGCAATATTTATAAAAAATTAACTTGAAAAATTGTATATACTAAAAAAATTATAAAATTTATTATCTTTATCAAATTGATCAAGTTTATAAAATTTATAAAATCTATAAAGATTTTAAAATTTATAAGAACTTCAAGAATTTTCAAAATTTTTTAAATTTTGTTTCTTTATAAATTTACCATAAATTTAGTTTAAAAATTTTTAGCCTTATTTATAAATCTATCAAAAAGTTCCAACATTTTCGCAATCTAACTAAATTCTTATTACAATAAAAATAAATTTTAAAAAATTCTTCAGTATGAGCAAAAAATGATGTATGTCTTACAAAAAAATTGTGAATTAAAATGTTTTCATATATTCAAAATTTGTAAATTTCCAAAAATTTTGAAATTTTCCTATATCCATATTAAAATATAAAATAATTCCCAAAATTCATCCATATGAGCAGAAATCTCAACCTGTATTACAAATAATATCTTCAATTGCTAAAAAAAAAATAAACTTACCATAAAACAAAATAGCTGAAATTGTTAATATTTTTTGTATTCAATTAAAAAATTTTTTAAGATTAAAAAAAAATTGGACAGTTTTATAAATTTACCATAATATTCCAAAATCTTCGTAAATGCCCTAAATTCATATTCCTCAGTATATAAGCAGAAACCATGCGTGTATTACAAAAAGCGTTTGAAATCATGCATTTCTTAAGGAAATGCCGTAAATTTCAGAAATGATTAAAATTTTTTAAAAATTTTGTTGATTTATACATTCAGCATACATTTATGAAATTTCTTTCATTTTCGATATTTTTAGTACTTCATAAATTTACCGTAAAACGAAATTTCATAAATTCATATCAAAATATAAATATTCTTTCCAAAATTCCTCCAGCTGACCACAAGTCATACTTGTGTTATAAAAAAGATATAAAATCATGAATTTCTTGCAAAAAGTATTGTAAATTTCTACATAATTTAATTTATAAAGTTCATAATATTTGTTAAATCTCAATAATTTTTAAATTTTTAAAATTTTTTATCATTTAATAAATTTAATATAAATTTTCTGAATTAATTTTGAATGTTGACAACAATTTTAAACAAATAATTCATTTTTGAATGCTTTTAATTGTACAATTTTAAAAGAATTAATTTTAAGACATATTCAAATGTTTAAATTTATTCGGTTTTTTTGGGTTCTGATTTCCAACAATTCAGGCCTTAGGTCAATAAATTTCTAAAACTTCCACTTTGAGATTACTCAATTATTAATTTTAAATTGTATACTTTTGAATGCTTTTTTGTTAATTTGTAAAAACCAATATGAAATCTGAAACAAAAGTAATTCAATTTTCAAATATTTTTCAATTGAATCATTTTAATCATGTCCACTTTCTAATGTTTCAATGAAATGAGTGAGCAATAAATTTGGAAAAGATGAACATATTAATTAACAACTTAATTATATTTTCACATTGTTTTTTAAAAAACAGCAGTACTTAAAAATGCATGATCACTTCATTCTCTCATATGCCGGATCTCAATACGATTTCGAAGAAATAGCAGCTCTAAAAAAAAGTGCTGTTCGTGCAGAAAAAATAATCGGTGCATTTATATTGAGCATAAATCAGCCAAAAAATCAGTAGATTTTTTTCAAAAAAAGATTCGAGTTCAAGCTCTATGAATCCGCGAAATCAAAAATTTTCTCGAAGCGCTTCTATTTTTATGCGAAATTGTTACTCATTTCTAAATTGACCATTCTTTCCTATTAATAACTGTGACAGGCTACACAAAATCTCAGAACACATCCAGAATATACCGTCATTTAATCTCAGACTACACATACGATAATCTGAGTATTATATGAATTCTCAGAATAAGATCACAGAGACCGTTCTCTTCGCAAAAAAAAATTACTAAGAGCATTAGACTTTGAGACAGAAATATTTTTTCTTGCTTTCTCAATTAAAAATTATACAAGTCTATAAATCTTTGCATAAAACCTTCACTGCCAATGTATGCAAAGAATATGGACACGATCCCACTGTTCTCACGTCTGAAAATATCAACTTCGATTTTCTTGATGCAAATACCAAAATCTTGGCAGACATACTGACGCCACGTGCTTTAGTCAAGGAAAATTGAAATATCGACCTTCAGAGAAACTTGTCTCGTACACTGATGACGCTTATGGGTTTCCTGCGAAATGTCATCAATTTCAGTTTGTTTAATACCTTGTTTAATATTCATTCACACTTAATCCACACGAAGAAAAAGAGCAAACATTTCTTGTTAACGAGAATTTCACAATTGCTTCGACTTGCTACATACAACTGCAACAAATGTTAGTATATAGCTAGTATAGTAAGACTTTTGAAAATTAGAGCATAAATCTTGATGACAAGTTCATTTTTTTAGATCTTTGATCAAACAATATTTACTTAATCACAAATAAACTACTCGCTGAATGTTAAATAAATGAGCCGGGATCCTACACACACTTCCGGGTCTTTCTTCCTCTAAATACATGCTTTTTCATCAGAAACGTTTACACAGTTAAAAGCACGTTTGGGTTTTGTATAATCTCGTGTGAATGATAAAGGGAAATATATTTAGTAGTTTCTATTTGTACAAAAAGAATGTTGAATAAGTTTAAGCCTCAGTCTTATCAATAACAGAATTTGTGTAAATAGTTTTACTGGGAAAAGCAGGGTGCCTTGTGATCAGGCTATTTCAAATTTTCGGGTTTTTTTCAGAACGCATTTATTTTCCGAACCAATTTAAACTTGTATTTTTGTAATTTTTTATCAGACGTACATATAGAAATGGTAATTTTAACATAATATAAATAAAATCTAATTTAATACACATTTTTCAATATTTTGGTGAACATTTTAAAGGTAAATAATTACTTATATGGTGTAACATATTTAAAGTTAAAACAAAAATGTTGCAAATATTCATCATGGCTTAGTTTATAGTGAATTCTGATATCTTTTAACTTAATCATGAGAAAAAATATAAAATAATATAATTAGCATTAAATTAACCTCACCAATCGTTAAAAAATAGGTAGTCTCATACTGATGCTAAGTATTGCATAATATTCTATTGGGTAGTCAAAAAATCACACAAGTTGAAATACACTTCCTCATCGAAGTCAAAGGTAAAATTCTTAATATCTCCATTCCTTTGGTTCTTACCAAAGAATGGAAAACATTTTTAGGACAATATTATCCTATTTTTTTGACAAATTTTATTTTATTGTGTGATTTTATAGAAAAAAATTACAAACCAAGTTTTTAATAATTTACTTTATCATTTTATAATTAAGAACTTTAGTGTAACTAGACTTTTAGACATTTTCGATACGAATTCATTGGTTTCCTGTAGATTCACTGATTTATTTATAAACAAAACCAAAATTTATATTGTCAGTAATATGCTATCAATAAAAATGTATAATTTTATAAATTAAGTTCGAATTATGAAGCTTTTTGCTGTCTCATAAAAACAATTTATGCTGCATCAATGAATTCGTATCACACACTAAAAGACTTTTAACTATTAGAAGAAGTTAAAGGGTAATTTCTTCCACAATTTACTGCTTCCTCTTCTCCTTCTTCTTCTTCTTCATCTTCTCCTTCTAATAAATAAATCATTTAGTGTACCTAGACTTGAAAAAAAATTATTTAAACATATGTCTGTCAACTTTTTTTTGATAATTACACAATAAATTTGCTACAAAAAATTAGCAATGGAAATAACTTAACTTACGGTCTCGATAAGAAAGTGCAAGATTTTACCCAATCGGATTAAATATTTTTAGGAACATTCTTATTTTTCCAAAAAGGAACAAGAATTACTTTTTCGATTTTTGGACCATCATAGTTTACACATGCGTATATATAATCAAAGATCAATCAACTTTGATGGTATCATATACAATACGTGAAGCAATGAGATTTTCCTCTTCTTAATTCTCTATTAAACAATAAGAAGAAAATAAGGTATAAAAAAGTCAATTTTTCAATAGAAGACAAAAATTTCAGATCTAAAATAAAAATTCTTATGTCCTGATTTCTAATTCTAAAGCAAGGTCAAAGTCCGTCCAGCTGCTGTATCCTTTCTAAATTCTAATTTAGGAATAAATGGCAGAAAAAGTTTAGCATTAAGCACCCGAAAAGTTCGTTATTTTATGACGTAATCAAATTCAGTCTTGTGATCTGTTTTATACAAACCTACTGAGAAAAACGATCAAGACCTCCCCTTACAGTGGAGTTCAACATGCTCCTAAAGTAACAGGTGTATAATCAAATGAGCGAAAATACTCCATCGTTGAATGAAAAATGTTTGCAGAGAGCAAGACCTGCGCTACATATTTTTCAGAGTTTTAATTTACGTTATACAAATTATTTAGACGAGAAAAAGTGAAAAATAAGGTTATAATGAGCCTCTGTATATTGATATTCAAGAAATATAAAACATATTTATAAAAAATTGTATGTTTGGGTGAACATAAAAAAGCTGGAACTTTACATCTAACAACGTTATAACAGTATTTCAGGACAAGATAAACTCTTTAGTATATTCATATTAGCCACAATAAGTGGAAAAATAATAATGGAAATGGAGAAGTTTGCCATTATATGACAAATATTTAATTCAAGCCACTAAAAATAAATTTATAATTAAATAAAGTTAAATTGACATTTATTTTTGTTTTTATTTACAATATCATTAATAAACATATCGATTTTTTGCTAAAAATAAATTCACATAGTTTAAATAAATTTTGCTTTACCGGCTGATAATTTGTATACAAAATTTTATTTTTTATTTTTTAAAAGTATTATTTTTACGTCTTGATAACCTAACCAGATTACACCGAATTATTGTACAATTTATTCCAGGCTTCCAAATTGGTTATTTTTGCAAAATAAAGACACTTGAGGTGTCATCAACTTTTCACAACTTGAAATATTTTAAACAATTTTTAATTATTGACTAATTTAGACGTGGATATTAAATTCTTAAGTTGTAAAATTACAATTACGATCTCTCCTCATCAGGAAAACGTTAGTTCGTAAATTTGATCGAAAATTGTAGTAAATAAAACAAAACACACCTCCTCTCCATTTCCAACTTCTCGAAATCAAACAAACCGTGAATTTAAATAAATTAAAAGTAAAAATTTTATAAGATTTTATTTTATTTTAGATTCTTAAAAATATGACATAATTGATAAATGAGGTTATGTAAATATTATCTTGAATTAACGTTACCCGCGTTGACTTTAAAATCTTTTAAAAAAATGCTGTGTAGTAAAAAATTAATATTTTTATTATTATTAAGTTTATTAAGTTAATTTATTATTATTAAGTGAAAGTTTAAATTTAGAAATGGAGACAGAACAAACGTTCTGCTCCATTTTTGTGGTAGTATCAGGAACGAGAAAATAGAGAGAGATGTGAGGTAACAGGGATAAAATAACCAGTGCCGTGGCAATAATAAAAATTAAAGGATACAATAATAAGCATAGCATTTTCTACTAAATAGTTAATAATAACGAACAACATTGGTGATATATAAGAATATGAATCGAACATTAAAAATTAAATTAGAGAATCTAGAATGATATTATATAATGGACTATAGTTAGTCAAGTCAGTTATCATATTCAAACAATTCTCACCTTCCCTCTTAATATAAAAAATTTCAGCCACATGACTCCAATCAAAGTGCACTGAGAATCAAAAATTTAGTAATCTCAGCAAAACCATTTTTTTAGCAGTTTTTTTTTGGCAGAGCAAAACTTTGGTTGTTAGCACAAAATTATTTAGTTAGACCAAAGAAATATATAACCGCGCATGCGCACTGGTGAAGCGGGCCCACGTGCTCACGTGTGCAAGTTCATTTCCATCATGGCGGATAATACGGTGAAGTCGCGAGTTCCTTCATCTAGATACGTGCTTTTTTAATAAATAATCAAAGTGCTGTAAATAAACATCATGGTGCATTCGATACGAAGCGACTACTTCTCGAGTAACTTTTCCTGCGACTTTAGCTAAGAGACATTAGCTACTATTTGCTGATAGATTTCTCAACAATAGAGGATTTATAGACGATTTTTGCGCTCTCAAAACTTGAATCAGTTGTAAAAAAACTGTTTTGTAGCAAAGTCAATAACTAATTTATTAAATTGTAATTTAAACTGACTTTTATTCAGTGACTTGTTTAGATCACTGAATATAATTAGTTAAATTCACTTCTATTATTCAAGGTCATTTATCGAAATAATAAGTTGCTCTGAAATTAAACTCAGTAATAATTACCATTTAATGACAACAAACCAATTTATTTGAGACACAAAAACAATTTGTTTAACCTTAGAAAAGTATTTTTTTAGGTTAAGAAACAAATTTTGTTACATCAAGAAAATATTGTATTGGGGTGACAAAAGAATTTCGTTGTCTCAACCAAAAAATTTGGTTATGCTTACAAAACAAATTTGATTGGTCAATAAAAGGTCTCAACAAAATGTTTGTTGTTACAGCCAAACAGTTTTCTCATTGTGGTGTCCAGTTTGGACCTAATTTTTCGCCATCACTTTATGGTTCTTTGGATTTTGTCTGAAGTTATTTCGAACAAAATGGTTGTTACCAAATGACATACAAATTCAGGGACATTTAAAAAAATGATATTAACTCTGAAACTATAATTGGAAACGAAAAAAAAGCTTAATTTCTTAATTCTACAATTAATTTTGAAATTACGATATCGGATGACATGTCGAATTTATCGAATTTATTTTGATACTGCGCACAGTCAATCCGCGAAATATTATCCGACGGCAGATCATTTTTATCACGAGGCAGATAAAAATGTTCCATAGCCGGATAAATAATATCTCGGGGATTTACTGTGTGAATAAAATAAAAATAATTGGGATAGGCATTGGGTCAGTCATTTCTGTTGAACTAAAAAAATGATTTTTTACAAGTAAAGTTTAAAACTTACGAAAAATAATTATTTTAACAATAGCTTTAGCAAATGGTTCTTTTCTTACTGTTGCTTCTTACCACAATTTAAAAAACGGTTTAATTTTAATCAATCATTGCTTACTTTTTTGAGGAAACCATTCACTACAACTCTACTGATTACAATTTTATAAAATAAGCGTAAAATCGACATAATATAGTTATTATACCTTTATTCGAAACCACCATGTTATGAGCATATTACGTCAACAGCGAAATGTGCGTTAAGATAGGCCTTTACCTTAACGTCCAGCTAGCGGCAGTTAATTAGTTCCAAACACCACTGCACAGGAAGTTAATTAGTTCCACAAATGGCCACTGAATAACGCACAATGTATAAATATCAAACTTTACCTCGGAACGCGCTACTTTCAAATCTCCCACCATATGAAATTACCAATTCCAGCTCTCAAGATAAATGACAAAGTAAAAGAAGAAAACAGATTTAGTACCCCAAAAATCTAAGTTTAAATATGAGCTGGCCTTTGAGGAATTTGACATATGGAGAAATCAAAACTTAAAATGTTCAGTCAGTGACGATGATAATTCTTAAAAAACATTCATTTCATAGGACATTCTCGCATTATCTTGGTAAAAGGCTTTCGGACGCTCACTTTTAAAATATCGTGCATTCTAATAAAATATCTTACACCACTCGTAGGGTTACACACATCTTTACGTGAGGAATTCAATGTTAACAGGACGACAAGAAAAAAACAATGCCGCGATAAAAACGTGCCTAGCCCTACTTGTGATGTAATACACTATTATTTATTTGAAAAATAATTATCTTTAAAATAAATTGTGTTAACAATTTCAGCCTTAGAAAAATTTACTTTCAAAATTGAAAAACGGCAAATTTGTAGAGAATATTTTCCTCGAGAAAATAAGTCATCATTTTTTTTCTTAATTTAACAATTATTTTTTAATTTGTAAGAAGCAATAATAAGGAAATATCCAGTTCTACAAAATATATCGTTGAAAGGAATGGTTTTTGTAAGTTTTGACATTTTTTTATTCAAAAGGCGTTTTTAAATTGACACTACACCATCAGTAATATTACTCTGATTCTTAAAATCATAGAAAAACTTTTTTTTTAAATATCTAATTTTTGGCTCCACAACTAGCTGTAATACTCCACCTTATATATTTAAAATACAGAAATCTAATTAACAATTAAAATAAATTTGCATGCCATGCAGCTCTGAGACAAAAAAAGACAATTCATTTTTTTTAATTTCGAGACTTCTAAACTTAAGATCTTTTAGTTTGGAATGTTTTCATTATTCTAATCTTTAGAGCATTCAAGCAATTATAATTAAGACATTGACTTAAACAATGAAAGATTTTTATAGTTATCCAGCTTATCCAGTGGAAAAATTACATAAATATTTTTCAATTTCGAGGAAACTCGTACATTTTTAACAATAATAATCAAAATAATTGACTAGTAAAATTATTAAATATTCTTTAACCATTAACCATTACATGAACATTCATTATTAGCCCTTTTATTTCTAGATTTTGGTTTAATTTGATAGCTCTTTAGAAAAGATTAAAATTTGATTTCACTTAGATATAAAATTATCCAAATTCGAAATTTGGATAATGTTAAAAGATTTAAAATCGAATTCGTTTCATATTTTTATGTTTATGTTCAAATAAATACTACACAGCATATACAAAAAGAAAGTTTAATTTCTATACCATTTTTAAGATTGAAATTTCATCGCATTTAACAATTTTCAACAAATTAGATAAATTTTCAAACAACCAGTTCACTCAACTAAAAAAATCAATCGATAATCAAAAATAAAATACTTAGGTTTTTACGTGAAAAATTTAATTTTTAATAAAAAAAAATAAAATTTCTACAAAATATTTTAATCTTCAAGCAAACAAGATGAATTTTTTTTACAAAAAATTGATAAGTTGATATTTCAACGAAAATAAATTTTAATTTTAATTCAATAACCACTAAACTTAAAAAAATTTTAAGTCCAATTTTTAGTTTAAAAAAAATTAACAATGAAAAAAGAATTTTTAACAGATGAATTAAATTTTATACAAAATAAATTAATTTTTGAGTACAATAATGAATCTTTATCCAATAAAAATTAATTTTAATGAACTAGTTCAAATTTCGCACAAATAGTTTGATTTTCTATCAAATTGTGGAATTTAGAGCCAAAAGTACGAGTTTTCTATAAAGCAGTTGAATTTTCAATGTGAAAATGTGAATTCTGAAAAAAAGTTCAGTTTTAAACGAAACAGATTAATTTTTAACCAGACAGTTTTAACCCCAAAAGATTAAATTTGTACAAAACGAGCTAAACTTTCATAAACATGTTTTTTAAAGAAAGAAATAAAATGTCAATCGAATGATTGACTTTTCAAGCCAAAAAAACTAATTTTCAACAAAAAATTGCATTGTCAACCAAAAAGGCTGAATTTTTAAGAAAATTGTTGAATTTTCAACAAAATTATACAATTTTAAACGAAATAATAAAATTTTTTATGCAAAAAGATTAATTCCTATGAAAAATTTAAAAGGCAACAGAGTTCGAATGGGGCCCAGAAACGTCGCAAGAACGATTTTTTGGGCACCCGGACTCCCATACACGTAAAGGAATGCAATATACACACATTAATAATTATTTATTTTACTTTTTTTTATTAATACGTGGGCGAAATGTAATAAAAGGGGGGGGAGTCAATGTCAAGTTATCTTACATAGGGGGAGGGCGGTAAATTTTTCAGAAAACCCCCTTATATAATGTGTGGATGACCCCTTTTTTGTTTAAAATTTCATCATTATTTAATTTGAAGAATTAATGATTATTGCATTTAATATTAATACTACTAATATAATTAGGTAAATTAAAAGTAATTTTATTGCTACAGAAAGCATTTTATTTTAACGGGGAAAATTAATAAAAAAGCATAAAAAAATAAATATTACGTAAGAAATGGTATTGGTCACGTACCTCCCTTGTAAGCCATCATAAAAATGACTTTGAAATAAATAATTCAACGTGAAATGCTTTCGACTTTGGTCACTTTTAGTTATTTTAGTTAATACCATCATAAAAGCTTTTTCAACATAAAATATAGGATATGTTAGAATAAATATTATAATTAATAGACTAAATATTTCGTATTGACATTTAAAAATCATTTTGTCGCTTTTACCAGGATGTAAGAAAGATAACGAAATGCATAATAGTAGCCAGATAAAAATCTTGATTTACTAGTTCTAACATTTCTTAATAAAATAAATTAAATAAAAATTGAGATTGAAATGCATATATGACGCTGTATGAAAGCAGACCTTGAATTTGCTTACTTTTGCAATAAATCTCTGTAGCGACAATATATTGTCTCACTGCAACGAATCAAATCAATTTATGCAATCTATGTTGCAAACATTATACCACTAATAAGTTTTTGTCATTGATTATGATCTTTCTCTGTTTTCTCCAAGTTGAAAATAAATAAAAAATCGGAATTATGATTAGATCTGCTGCTGGGGGCATGAAATATCACAAATAATGTGTATTATGCAAATTAAGCGGTTGCGTCATTCTGGAAACTCCTTCATCTTCTTGTTAATTAAGCCATTACAACGAGACCGATAGAACCGCCAACGAGTCACGAGTATTAGACGCAAATGATAAGGCGTTATTATTAGCTCGTTTGGTTTTTCTTTTTTCCAGTTTACCCTCAAACCTTGGGTAAGTTTACCTTTGTAAACCTTTTAAACTAGGCAATCATTATTTGACAATTCAATAAAGATTGCTAATTAAAAAATAGTTCCGAATGATGATTAATTTTAAGATTAGTCTAAGAAATTAATTAGCGTGATATAATATAGTCATTAGTCAGAACAAAGCTAGTATCGGAATAAATTCAAATGAAATATGACCAAGTAGAATTTAATTTGATATGCATTTTCTAGAAATAAGTTTTTATCTGTATTTTAATTTTACAGGATTTTTTTGAGAATGTTTTTTTTAAGTTTTATGCAATCGAAATAGAAATAGCGAATTTATAACAGATGTAAGATAATAGTTATTATCAATTTTAGATGAAATATTGTGGACTACAAATTATTTTTTAAATTATACAGTAGCTGCAATTGGTGTACAAATTTCTAGTAAAAAAGGGGATTAAGCTTTAAAATGTTCAACAGAAAGGGATTAGATCGAGTCAATTTGTTAGGTTTCCATAGGTTTCTTTCAAACGTTTCGGCATCAGGCCGTTTGGTTTGGCCTTGGTCTAACAATTAATTAATTAAATTAATTTCAAGGATAATTACACTTAATCTAAGTTATTTAAAATGGTCTTAAATTAAAAGGTTCCAAACTTCATAGCCTTAAATACTCTCAAAATAGGAAAAATAGGGAAATAAATTGCTTTTCAACAAATACTCAAATATTCAAACCAGAACGTCTAATTTTTTAGAAGACAGTTGAATTTTCATCAAGCACTTTATTAACAAAAAAAAATATTTTCAATCTAAGACGACATACTTTCTACCTAAAAAGTCTAAATTTTAACAAAACAGTTAAATTTTTAACGAGAAAATATTACTTTTTAACAAAATAATCGAATTTTAAAGAAAAAGCTGAATTTATACAAAAATAATTAATTAATTATCGGACAAAAAGTTGCATATACAAACAAAACATGAAGTTTCAATTAAACGGAACGAATTTTCAACAAAAATAGTGGCATTTTCAACCCAAATTGTTAAATCGTCCACAAATAAAATTAATTTGAAAAATGAAATCAATTTTTAAGAAAGTAGTCAAACTTTTAACCGGGTATAGTAGACTTGTTAACCGTCAAGATAAATTTTTGACAAAGAAGATTAATTTTCTACTAAACAGACGAATCTTCAACAATGTACATGAATTTTCAACCAAATCGTTGATTTTATACCTAAAAAAGATTAATTTTCAATAAAAAGTGAAAAAGTTCAATTTTCAGTTTAAAATATTTATTTTGAACAAAAAAATAATAATTTTCAACTAAAAATATGAATTTTGAAGAAAGAACATTAATTCCCCGTCAAAGAATCTGACCAGTAAATGAATTTTTAATAAAGTATTTACACTTTCAAACAATTATAGTTGAGATGTTAACCACAAAGATAAATTTTCAACCAAAGAGATGAATTTCAAAATAAGATTTATTTTCTATTAAAACAAATATGAATTTTTAACAATATAAATGAATCCTCAAGTGAAACAGAATGTTTTTGAATAAAGTAGTTGAGTTTTCGACTAAAAATAGATGCATTTTCTACCACAAGAGATGAGTTTTCAACAAAAGAGTGGAGTTTTCAAGCCTTTAAGTCAAAGATTTTAGAAAGCAGTTGACTTTTGAACCAGAAGAGATGAATTTTCAACAAAAAATGTAATGTTTAACACAATAATAGAATTGAAAACAAATTATTTTCAACTAAACCGTTTCATTTACAAATAAAAACGGAAAAGATTTAAAATAATAATGAATTTTCATAAGAGTATTTGAAAAGGTTGGATTTTCAGCGAAAATGATTAAAGTTCAACCAAAAATAGTTAAACTTTCCACCAAAAAGTTTTATTTTTTAAAACCCAAAAAATTGATTTTTGCAGAAGACGGTTGAATCTCTAATAGCAAACTTAAGTTTAAACAAAGAAACACAAATATTCAGCACAAACAAAATTACTTTCCCACAAAAAAAAAGAGTTTTTGACCGAAACAGACGAATTTTTTATACAAAAGGATTGATGTAACACAAAACAGTTTGATTTACGACAAAAAAGTGACATTCTACACAAACAGTTAAATATTGAACAAAAAATTTTGTTTTCAACCAAGAAAGATGATTTAAAAAAAAAATTAATTTTCAACGAAATGATCAAATTTTCAGCGAAAATGATTAAAGTTTAACCAAAAATTGTTGCATTTTCAACCAAATAGTTAAATCGGGCTCTATCAATTTAGTTTGTATTTAGGTGAAGAGGGGACAAAAAGGGAAAATTTCTTGAAAAACAAGGAGAAAAATAGGCATTCTTTAAAAAAGAGTAAAAGCCAGGATTAGGGAAAAGAGTTTGAAAACTGAGGTTTTAACTAGGTGAGGGCGCTAGTGCCCCCATACAATTCATATGAAATTTTGAAGCTCGCTGAGTTCGTCACCCGAGATAGAACCTTCTCACTTCGATATTTCAAATTTCTCCTTAAATTACCCTTAATTTCTAAATATATTATTTAAAAATTAGTTAAAGCAGAGACACCTAAAAAAAAAGGTTTTTGTAATCTGCTGTGTAGTTAAAATGTCGTCTCAAAGCTCGTCTTGAATCTCATCTAGAGGCTCTTGAAAAAAGTACTTCAGACAGACATCCGATCGAAACTATAAGGGTTTCTGCCCAGACCTACAAAACCCTTCAGATTGCATGTACATAATCTGTGATTAGCGTCTCGGAAATTATTCGCATACAAGCTGTTTTAACTAAAAAAGGTTCATGATTCATTCATGATTCAGGTGTCGTGACCAAGAGTCGCCTTATAATCACTGCTTATCAGTTTGATCTAAAACACAACGTCACCTCGAAAACGAGCGGGTAGAAACTAGAAAGCTAATTATTTAATAGAGCAAATGCAGCCCTTGAAACCTAAAATGGAATGCAGTGCCGTGTCTAGATGTGTCAGATCGATGTTCGAACTCACGGTCAGCACAAAGGCTTGAAAAGAAATTCCTTGACCGTGGCCGCGGTAACAACGCCATCGTTGAACCGCTCGATAAATTTAACATTAAAATTAATGAATTGGAGCGAATTTCAGACCTGCCTGTCTCTGTTAACAGATCGATGAGTGAATGTTATCAACAATAAAAAAGACCTACCATTCTCTCAAGTTTCAGGACATGTGTCCACCCGGACTTTATTCGATTAGTCGATTTAATTTAGACTAACTCTAGAATTGATTCCCCGTGACGGCACGCCTGGACAATTCTGCGGATATTGCGCACTTTGTTATGAACCGCAGCGTAATAAAATTAAGTAAAAATGTTCGTCGGAAAAAACTCAGTTCTTAATTTTATAATGAATTTCTTAAATTCTTTTTAACTGCTAAAGTGTTACTTAATGATACTGAATAAACGACTTTATATTCCAGTAATCAAAATTGATTAAGTCGAACTTGTAATTATTTAGAAATGAATGTTTTTGTACTAAAAGCTTTTTAAACATGACGAAATCAGCCAAAGAAGATTATTTTTCTTCCTGAAGATATGAATTATACACGTAAGAGTTGGTTTTCTAGTTAAACAGTCGAATAGTTTAGACAGGTTTAGAAAACAGTTTACTTTAGAACCAACTTTTTATGCAAAAAAGTTTATCAGAAATTAAGGAAGATCATTTTTCAATCAAATAATTAGATAAACAAATTTTTAGACCAAACGGTTCCATTTGAAAACCTATATAGTTGAACTTTCAAACAAAACAAGCGAATTTTCAACCTGCAAAAATTAATCTTCAAGCCCAAATAGTCTAGTTTTTTAGATGACTGCAAAAGGGCGAAATTTTTATTCATAAAAACAAATTTTTAACAAAACAGTAAAGCTTACTACCAAAAAAGATGAATTCTTAATGAAAAATGTAATGGTTAATGTTTCAACCAAAAAATCTGAATTTTCAACAAAATAGTTAAATCCTCCACTTAAACAGATTAATTTGTAACCAACCAGTTGCATTTGGAATAGAATAGTTGAATTTTTAAGTTAATTTTTAACTGAAAAAGAGCAATATTATATTTAAAAAATTGAATTTCCAACCCCACAATAATAATTTTCAATAAAAAAGTGTATTTTCAAGAAATATAATATATTTGGTAACTAAAACGGCGAATCTTCGACAAAACAAAAAGGAATTTTGAAAAAAATGATCCAGCTTACAACTAAGTAGGTAAGTGGGGATAAAATAGTTGAATCTTTAACGAAAAACTGAATAGTTAAATTTTCAGTTAAAATAATTACTGATCTATCACAGAAAAAAAATTTCAAAATTGTTAAATTCTCAACCACGAAAGATGAAGCTGCAACGAAAAATGCAATAGTTAAAATTTCAAATAAAAACGATCAATTTTCAACAAAAAAAAAATGAATTTTCCACAACATACACTACCGTCGGAAATTATGAGATCGATTGACGCAAGCACTATTAAAAATCACTGCTGGCTTTGAACCACGATAACTCAGCGAAAAAGGATGACAGAGTATTAAAAAAAAAAACAGTATGAAAGCCTATGATCCACGTATAGTAATGTTAAACAGATTTTTGTTTGATCTGCTGAAGAGAATACAGCACGTGATAAGTTTAAAAAAAAATTCTAGATTTCTGAATTTCTGAATCTCTAAAATCTGAAAATTATATGACATAGAGCCTGAAATTTTATCTTTAATTTAATCAAAAGACACTTAAAAAATCTTTATCGGTTCCCGAAAAGCGATTAAAAATGTTCAATCGTATCTGAGTTGAGTTTTAGTCGACGATCAAGGTTCTCGGCCGGTCTGCTGCACGCCTCCTTCGTTGAGGCAGGACCGAATAGGCCACGCACAGAGGTGGTGCTTGATTGGGATTCTCTTATACTTTTGATTCTTCTCATCAGTAATTTTTATTTCAAATTATTGTAAATTTTTAAAATTATTCATTGTTTTTTTTAATTATTTCAATTCAGAATCATCCCCATATTAAAGAATAAAAAAATGATGAACAGTTTTTTTCATTTCTTAACATTTTCATCAACTAGAATATTAATAAAAATTGTAGATATATTGTTACGAGAATAAACTATTTTTCAAACAAATTAAGCAGCTAAATTCAAAATAAATTATTTATATGAAAAACACTCAAAAATATTAAAAGTGAATAATAATGGTATTTCCAAAATAAATTAAATACAAAACAGTGCGTAGGTGTAATGAAAATTATATTTTAAATTTCTAATAAGTAGTTTAGTATTTTCCTTTATACAAACATTTTTCTTATTTAATCATTATTTAATTTTTCGATGATCAAAATTACAAAATAAAGCCACAATCAAGCACCACCTCTGTGCGTGGCCTATTCGATCCAGCCTCAACGAAGGAGGTGATCAGCAGACCGGCCGAGAACCGTGATCGTTGACTAAAACCTCAGATACCATTGAACATTTTTAATCGTATCTCGGGAACTGATGAAGATTTTTCAAGTTTCTTTAACTTAAATTAAAGATAAAAGTCCAGGCTCTATGTCGTATAATTTGTAGATTTTTGCAATAATTTTCCTAGGTCATGCTAAATGTTGAAGTCGAGGTACCAAATTTTAGAAAATCTAGAATTTTTTTAACTTATGACGTGCTGTATTCTCTTCAGAAGATCAAAAAAAAATCTGTCTGACCGTTTTTTTTAAAATGCCCTGTCATCTTTTTTTCGCTGAGTTATCGTGGTTTAAAGCCAGCAGTGATTTTTAATAGTGCTTGCGTCAATCTATCTCATAATTTCCAACGGTAGTGTAGTTAAATCTTCAACGAACAAAATACACTTTTAACAAAATAGTTCAACTTTCAACCAAGTAGTAGAATTTGAGAACAAAAATTCCTTATTAAAATTTGCAGTTAAAAAAATTAATTTTCAAACAAACAGAGGAATTTATAAAAAAAAAGGAAATGAGTATGAAGTCTATTTCAATGAAGAGTTATAATATATTAATTTTCAGTGCATACAGTAATAAATTCAGTAATAAACAGTGGTTGATTTTCTGTAATATATCTTAAATTCAGAGATCAATCTTCCGATACATTTATAGTCTCGCCTCGAATCTCGTCTCGAATCTTTTCTTAAACTGAATATTTTCTTGAATCTCGGCTTATCTCGCCTTGTCTTGAGTCTGGTCTTGAATCTTGTCTTAAATCTTGTCTTGAATCTTGTCTTGAATCTTGTCTTGAAGCTTATCTTGAACCTTGTCTAGAATCTCTTCTTTATTTACTTCTCGGGAATTTTTAAATGGAAAATAAAATAGGTAAGATCGACTAACTGAACTTAAACAGTGGTTGGTTCCCTGTGATTTCTTATATGCACAGAGCAATCTTCAATCACATCTATTATTCAGTGGTGCAATCGAAAGAAACATTCAAAGCAAAAACGGAAAGACGGTAATTCTGAGCAAGGAATCAACGGTTCCAGTTTGAAAGGCAATTGACTGGTTTTCCTACGGATCGCTGCTCTAATCGCCAGTAAACATCGTCAGTGCTTTAAATTTACATTTGCGAACTTCAGAGCAAACTCGATTTACTCCGACGTGGGTAATCTTCACAATGAAAGAATTATTATAAAAATTAATCTCTTGAAAATTACTGCTTTACTCAGAATCGATAGATTTTATTTAACGTAAGAATAAATCATGAAGATAAAGGAAATGACGTAGAAAATGAGACCAGATGATTAAATGAAATTAAGTGATTTATTATTCAAAAGAAAAAGCTAGAATTGTTATTCAATCTATATTCAATGATCTAGTTTTTTGAGTCGACAGTGAATTTTTTTTTGATTTCCTATGAGCAACCTAAAGATAAAAAAAAGCTAAGTTTATTAACTACTAAAATTTAAAGTTTATAGATTCATACATTTTTAAATCTTATTTCTTCTCAGTAAATCTGTAATTCTAGAAGCAATTAGTAATTTGACGCGACAAATAATTAGCCACGAAAATGGATACGCAATAACAAATTTATTTTTTGCAATTAGGGTTGCACAGGAAGTAATTCTCTCATAATTAAATGACGTGACCTTTCCATGAGTAGAGGCGGATTTACACACAAGCTAATTAGCAGTATTCTTGAAGTCGGTAAAACCCTGAGAACAATGAATTGACAAAAAGTGCATTGTCAGAAGGTGTAATTGCAGAAGTCTAAAAACTTCAATTCGAGTAGTTCTGAAAATTAGACTTTAATTTTCAAGAGTCTCTGCTTGAGACTTTGACATTTGAAAATATTTTCAAGAGTTTAATACGAAATCATAAGCTAATAAACTACCAGAAAAAAGTCTGAATTAACAGATATATTTTACAAATATATAAAACAATTGCAGATACAGCTGATCCAAAACTGTTTTTCCTTTCTTCGAACGTTTTCATTTTCAATAAATATTTCAGCTAAGTTCAGCAATGTATTCGGTCTCACGGCCAATAATAAAGTCAAAATAAAATCATCAGAAATAACATGTAAAAAACATATTTATTTCTTAAAAAAAAAAATCTCAACGTTTTGATCAACACTGCGGGTCTTTTTCAAGAGTCGATACAAATATCTATAATTTAATAAAAATAATACAAAAAAAAACAGAATTGTAATATTGATCTTAAAAATAATGAATTATGAAATATTAATAAATATATCAACACTTCAATAAATTTAAAAACTGAAATATTGGATATAAACCAAATTTATCAAAGCATTATGCATAAGTTCTTATATTCTCAAGCTTTGGCGCTCCTTTTCATCAGAGGTTTATTAAAGGTTTTCACCTCTATAATTACGACTTTTCATAATAGTCCGTCTGTAAACATCGTTTAAATTATGTGACACTTTCAAAACTTATTGGAGCCTCTCCAATATCTATGAAGCTTCAATTAAATGAAATTTTCATTCTTTTTAAGACATTTTTTTTACTGACGTTTTTTGTTTTTTATAAAATATCACATTGCTTTTAAAGTCAGGTATGTTTCAATATTAAATTTTTTTTAAATCAATATCAGTATTGGTCGAAACGTTGAGGATTTTTTTTATAAAGAAATAAATATGTTTTTTACATGTTATTTCGGATGCTTTTATTTTGAATTTATTATTGACCGTAAGACCGAATACATTGCTGAATTACGCTGAAATATTTATTGAGATATATTTTAAGTAGAAAAACGACCGGAAATGTCATAAGTACAAATTCGAGTAACTCCTGACTCCTTCCACTTTCTGCAGGGAAGTCGTGCAAAAATTCGTTATCAGTTTTAGTGCTAAAATTGAATACGAATGTAATTTTGCACTGAACAGCTATACGTTGTATAATTTTGTATTCTATCAAAATTTATTATGCAATATTTTCCAAAAACCAGATTTTACAACCCAAAATGCTAGAGAAATATAGCGATTTTTCATGAAAAATAGGAGATTAAAATTTTAAAATAGAATTATTGCAGGTAATACATTGAATTTAAAATGAAAAAAAATTTAACCAATAATTCATTTATGAACCAGAAATGATTTTAAAACTAAAACAAAGAATCTTCAACCAAAAAATGAATTCTTAATATAGTAGCTATGCTTTCAACAAGGCATAATTGAATTTTCAATCATAAAGATTAATTTTCAACCGAGCAAATTAATGTACTACTAAAAAAAACGATTTTTCAAATGCATGAATTTTAAACCAAATAGTTGAATTTTCAACTAAAAAAGGTCAAATTTTAAACAAAATTAATCTTGGTTTTTCATTTTAAAATAATAATTTTTGATTAAAAAGACAAGAAATTTTCAACCAAAAATATTTGACTTTTCAAATAATGAGATGAATTTTAAGCTGAAATGAAGAATCTTGAAAAAAATGGATTTTTAATAAAGTAGTACAAGTTTCAATCAAAGATAGATACATTTTTGATCAAAACTACAAAGAGAGATGAATTTTCAAAAAAAATATTTTGGCTTTTGACCAAACCGTTGAATAGTTTCCAATCTACAAAGATGAATTTTCAAACAAAAAATATTCAACTAATTGTCAGACCAAAAACAGTTGTATTTCAAGCAAATATTTGAATTTTTAATCCAAAAATTATTATTTTTCTATATGACAGCTGCATTTTCTATCACAAAGTCCATTTTAGAGCAACACAGATTTATTTTCAAACTAAGAATTACTGTCCTATCAAGAAAGATTCGTTTGAAAGCGAAAATAAAGGTTTTTTCATTAAAAATGACAAATTTACAACAAAACTGTTTACAATTTATGATAAAAAAATTGATTTTGAAAGAAATAGTTGAATTTTTAAACAAAAATTTCATTTTCAAGCAGGAAAGATGAATTTTTAACGAAATAATTTAACTTACAGCATAATATCAACTTTTTGTGACGAAATAATAGCATTTTTAACAAAATATATAAATTTACAACAAAACAGTTGATTTTCAACCAAGAAAGATGAATTTTCAAAAGAAATTAATTTTCACTCAAATGAATCAATTGATGAATCTTGAACAAAAAAAAATTATTTCTTTTACAATGAAGTTCAACTTTAAGCCAAGTAGTTGATTTTTAAATTAAAAATGTTTGATAAAAAAACAGTTGATTTAATAAATAAAATACGAATTTCTAACAAAATAGTTAAATCCTCAAACAAAATATATTAATATTTAACCAAGCAGTTGCATCTTTATCCAGAAAAATGATTTTTTAACCAAAAAGATTATTTTCAACGAAAGAAGACAAATGAACAACAAAATACATGAATTTAAAACCAAATAGTTGAATTTTCAACTAGAAAAGATCAATTTTAAATACATTTTTCACCTAAAATTGAATAGTTACATGTTCAGATAAAAACTTAATTCTGAGCAACACCAAAAACGAATTTTCAACTAAATATTTAAATTTCAACCAAAAAACACGAATATTGAATTGAAATATTGAATTTTAAACAAAATAATAAAATTCGTAACAAAATAGTATAATTTTTAACTAAAAGAGGTCAATTTGAATCAAAAATATAATAGCAAACTTTTCAACCAATAATTGTTAAGTTTCATCAAAAGAATAGTTGGATTTTCTTATTCTGTTCTATTCAATCAGCCGGCATTCAAGCGAAAACGACAAAAGGGAAAAGATTTTTGAAAATAGAGAACAAAGAATTTTAAAGAAATTGGTAAAGAGGGGAACATGGGGACTCCTGAAAACTATTTAAACAGCTGATGAAGAGAAAATGTTTGGAGGTTTGAAAAAAATTTTAAGACCTAAAGGGGTTTAATAAATATGATGAAAATGTGGAGTGGAAGTCCCCCTGAAAGTATAAATTCTCCAAAGAGTTCACAGAATTCAGACTTGTTGCCAGGCAGCCCGAGGCAACCGTTACAACCATTTCCCATACGGTTGGTTCTAAGGCCTGAACTCTTAAAGTAAGTTTATGTTTGTAGTGGTATGCGACCATCCAGGGCCAAGAATTCAAAGAGATTTGTTAACCCGAGATAAAGCTAGGCAGACACACATCGTTTAATAGATTATGTTTCCTCTGCCTCAGCAAAGTCTTCGATGAGAGCATCCTAACAAAAGGTTAATCATTAACTTTGAACTTTACATTCTTGGACGAATTTAAATGACTTCACACGATTTCAGAAGCTTATAAAAATGTTCCACTGCAGAAATCTCGACAGAACTTAACAATTGTTGATTTTTTTTTTTAATTTTATTACTCATATGTGCATCCTTTTTGGGCATTTATGTTTAGAGAATCCAACCTTATTAGGTGAACCTAAATAAACCTGAACGTTTGGTCAGAGAAGTGGAAAACTGCAGAAAACCAAAACACCTGAGGCAGCCCGTTACCAACAGACGAGTTTGAATGTAGAAATTCGAATTACATCGTTCCTCGACATCAAACCCCCCGCTTACAGCTTTTGAGAATAGAAGCATTTGTCTCGAAATTTTACGGATTTTACAACTACAAGTTTGAAAGTTTTAGTTTTTTATTTAATCATAAGAGATTCGAAACCAACCTATTAAGATTATTACACTTTCCAAACAAGAAAAGCAATAATTTAAAATCACTCGTTTCTAAAAATTGCTAATTTAAATGCATCCTTTAAATTAATATTTAAACCAAAATAAAATTTTCCTGCAGAATAGGACGAAGTCTAAGCTTTGTGTCATTATTGGAAAAAAAGCTATAAAGATTATTTTCAAGATCGAAATAAAATCTACTTTCTTATGAACCATTCTACGTACTAAAATATGAACAAAAAATAGTTGACAAATAAAAATTAGACTTTATACCATTACTAGGAGGCAAAATTTAATTATTAAAAATACAATTACTATCCCACACAGTTTCTCAGTGGCGGCCCTGACTGTTTACGTTTCGTTATCTCGATTTAGCAACAAGGCAACTGTCAGGCAACCCCCAACACTGTTCCTAAATCGAGAGTCGGGTGTACATTCAAAACTGTAAAAGCTTACAAATTTGAACTTTAATTCGTCTATAATTGAAATAATAAAAATTGCAACGTTAGAAAGTAAATAATGATAAATGTAAATCATAACTTAAAATCATCGTAAGATATTACCTTTTACAAAATTCCACTTTTAATAACATGAGTCGGATTCTAGTGTGTAAACTACAGAAATGGCAGACGCCAACGGCCACCCAGGTGCAGATAAGAATGTGTAAACTAAAGTTCATAAAAAAATCCAATGCTATTATTCTTTAACGTCATGCGTATAGAGTATCATACAACAATCGACTGCTGCGGAAATATATAAATGAAAAAGTGAGAGGTTGGTTATCGTTGATTTTTTTGTTTTTATCTCTCTTCTTTCATTTATTATTTTTTTTTGTCTTTAAATAGCCAAAAAGTGAGGTACATAGTTTGGATGTCTGGTTTTTAATTGTGAATCTTTTTCATGCGCATTTTGCATAACATTATTCATAAAGAATTCAAAATTCAAATTTTTTAGTTTCAATATAAAATAAACGACGGACTGAAAATAACGATGAAAATAACGAACTGTTACTTTTCTGAGTGAAGTTAACGGTAAACAAAAAAAATTTTAAACAGTCTGCTACAAATTGTAAAATATGCATAAAGAGGTACAAAATCAGTGTATCCTTTGAAAATGAAAACAAATGCAATACTGGGGAAAATTATTCAGCGGAAGTCGTTACACTGTTCGTGGGAACGAGTGCATTTTGTTACAACTTGTGGACCTTGTAACATTCTTTTAGCGCAGTTGATGTCACGGTTTTTGTCGCATTGTGCGGAAGGATATGACGTGACACCCAGCACTAATTGTCTCTAATTGCTTTAGAGTGCACGACTAACTGTTTAATGAGAATCTTCGGAAGTTTACCGCATCACTCACATTATTACTAAAACTTCAGTAATCGTAGTAGACTTTAAAATTAAATTTTAATTTGAATATAAAATTCAGATAAAATTTCTCTCCTTCAAAAAAGTTATCGATGACAACAAAGAATTTCTGCAGTCTCAGAAACTATTACAGGGTTACTACAAAATCCCAATTTCGAAATTCCGTGATTTCCTCTCACGTTTCTATGACCGTCTCAAATTTTGTAGTCTAGGAATATGTACATCCTTATGCGTAGGATATCAATAATCTTAATAGAAATCATGGTTGGTTTCTGCATATATTTTAAAGACTTTTAGTGACAACGGACATACAGAATTTCTTAACGATCCACAAATTGCGTAAGAGATGCGTAAAATCAAATAATTAGATTTTTAGTTAAAACAATTAATTTCCAACTAAAAAAAAAGAAATTTTCAACAAAAGAGTAAAATTTTCAAACGTAAGTGATAAATAATAACCTAATTAAAATTTTCAAACCAAAAAGAGGATTTTTTAAGAAAAAAGTTGAAATACCAACTAAAAAAGATACATTTTCAACTAAAAATTTAATATTTTAAAACCCTTGCTTGCCTCCTCAGGGTAAAAACCTACCCCAGGCATATATTTCCTTACATTTAACTATCTAAATACAACAAAAGCGGATCCACATCATAATTTGTCAATAGTTGGAGAGTACAACTACACTTTAGGCTATATAGCATCACGATGGGTCGATTAGAATATTTTTTTATAGTCGTCCAAAATTGCGCGGTGTATTAAAAAAACCCCTTGTGGCAAGTACGTTTGAAATCAATAATTTGGAGCGATTTTTTTTTTTTTTGAGTGTCTATAAACTTGAGAGTGAAGTATAAGATTAGTATATTCCACATCGTGAAATCAGACCCGTTAATCTATTATCTTCTCAACGATGCTTTAATGCTAAGATTTTTTGATATTATATTTCTCTATATTAATTTTAAATCAAATTTTACTTTAAATAGGTAGTTCATTTTTTTGCAAAATTTCTCCTTCATTTTTCAGAATAAATATACTCTTGTCAGTAGAAAATTAAATACTACTTTTTCCTTACACTAATAGACCAAATGAAGACTTAGTTAAAATTGTAGCTCATTCTAAAATGGGGAAAAAAATTATTAATTTTTTTGTAAAAATGGTCATTTTTGCATTTTTGTTTGAATTTAGCTTTTTTTGTACATTTAAAAATAATTTTTGCATATATAAAGTACACTATCTTTTTATTCAAGCTTTTAATATGTTCTAAAAAAAATTTAAAGTTAAAATATTCAGTAGTTTATTGTATATAACAGTTTTTGTCGAAGGGGGAAAAAATTACCCCGGTGTGGCAAGTATGTTATTCTACAGGGGTGTGGCAAACAAGGGTTAATATTCAACTAGAAAAATACATTTTCTACAATAAAAAACCGAATTTTTTAAAAAGAAAGTTGAATTTGTATCCAAATAAATGATTTTTTAATGAAAAATATGAATTTGCTGCCAACAAAATTAAATTTCTATCTTAAAAGATAAACTTTCGACAAAAAATTAAAATGTAAAATTTTTAGTTCAAAAAATTAATACTTATTTAGTTAGAAAAGTGAATTTTCAACAAAACAGATCAATTTCCAATAAAGCAATTAATTTTGAACCCAAAATTCAATAGTTAAAGTATCAATAGAGAAACATTAATTTTCAACCAAATAAAATAAGTTTTCATCGAAAGAATTAAATTTTCAGTTAAAGATGGTGAATTTTCAACTAAAAATAGAATAGTTCTTGAGTTGGAAAATAAATTTGCATCCCAAAAAAAAAAAAGAATTTTCAACCAAAAAGACGAACTTTCAACTAAACAGATAAATATGTAACCAAGAAGATTGAGTTTTTATTAAAAAAGATAAATATTCACGTAAAATGGAGTAGTTAAATTTTCAGTAACAGAATTAATTTATTATAAAAAAACTCATTTTCAATCCAAGAAATAATTAGTAAAATAATTAGTAGTAAATAATTAGAAATAATAAGTATTAATTACCTATGCATAACAAATTGATTTTTAACGCATTACACCAATTTTTAACTAAATACTTTAATTTTATAAAGGACTTTCAACCTAACAATTCAATTTTTCACCAAAGAAATTAATTTTCTAAAAAATAGCCAACCAAATAGTTAAATTTTCAGTTATATTGATTAATTCTCAAACAAGAACATTAATTTTCTATCAGCTAAGACTAATTTTGAATAAAATAATTGAACCTAATAAATAGAGCAATCATCATACAATAAAATTGATTTTTAACAAACAAATTCAACTTTTAATCAAGTAGTTGAATTTTCAACCATGAAGATTAATTTTCTTCCAACAAGAAGAATTTTAGACAAAATACATAAGTTGTTAACCAAATCTTTGAATTTTTAATGGAACAAATTAATTTTTGACTAAAAAAATAATCAATTAAAAAAATAGTTTACTTTTAAAGAAAAAACGGGATTCTACTAAATGATGAATAAAACATTTTTTTTAACAAATTAGTTCGAATTTTTACTAACTAGTTGATTTTTCAATACAAAAATATGAATTCGCAATGAAAAATGTAACAGTTGAATTCAACTAAAAACGACGAATTTTCAATCAAACAGTTGTCACTTAGAACCAAAATAGAGGCTATTTCAACTAAATTAGATTATTTTTTAACCCACAAAAACGAATTATCAAAAAAAAAGAATTAATTTTGTCACCAAATTTTTGAATTTTCAGTATCGAAAATTTCCAGACTCTGTCAGGTTTTCTCTGAGATTTTTCGTAACTTTTTTTAAATGACCTGTAGCTACCACGTATTATAAAGAAAAAGTAAAGCAATCTTCATCTTGTCAGAAGCGTCAAGGAAGTTAACACTAAAATCATAAAAGTTAGCGGGCAATTTTCAGTTTATTTGTTTTGCATCCGACAATGAAGTGAAAACTGCTTGCCTAGTTCCCTTGACACAATTAATGTGCTTCAAGTAAGATAGCTGTGAATTTAATGTCGAGTGTTTCCACTTTGTTTGTATTTACAATTTTATGATGCTCATTTGATGAGCGATCTGCTTTCTTATTATGAAATATGTTTGCTTCCGCACAGAGGAGGTCAGAATAACAAAATACGAATAAGTCAATAAAAATTTCTTGAATCAAGGAGTCTTTTCTATTCTTTCATGAACTTTGAATTATATTAATGAAAAAAGTGTAACTATAAAAAAATGATTTTTCAAATATTATAAATGACGATAACTTTCTTACTCATCAATAAAATATATTCATATTATTAAAGTTAATCGATCGTCTCGAATCAACGAATCTTTTCTATTTTTTCATAAACTTTAAATTATGTCAGTGAGAAAATCGAAATGAAAAACCGATTTGTCAAATAATATAAATGCCCATAACATTTCTCTCAAAGCAAATAATCTTTTATATTGTTGCATCAATTTGGATTTATGCAAATGAAAAAAGTTTTACCATAAAAATAGTTTTTAAACAAATTTAAAGTGCTAAAAATTGTAATGAATATTTTTAGAAATCCTGTTGTCACTTTCAAGATATTAATGGCGAACTAATCAAAAGCCTTGAAAATTTCTTCAATTTATCTGCAACCGTCTTCAAGTTATCGTATTCACAAAAAAGTGTGACATCCGCACACACACACACATACATTCGGACAATTGCTTCGAGAACATTGTATTAGATAATTTTAAATTGAGGAACGTTTAATTAAATGATTAAAATTTGGTTAGAAATTTTTACCATTACGAAGCTTCCTCTATGAGCATACATAATAAAGTAATTTTAATGATGAAGTAAATAATAAATCAATATAAGAGCGGATTTTTTTTCAAGAAATATAACAATAAATTCCGATAAACGTGTGAAATTCAGTTGACTAAGATAACAATGTTTTTTCCTTTTCTTCAGAATAACTTTATGATTTTATCGGTATGGCGTAAACGGTTTGTTATTGTTGTAAAAAAACCGTCACTAATACAGAATAAATTTTCCAATGTATTTCCCAATACGAAGAAAACACAAATATCAGATAGTTTCCTCAATCGATAATCGACCGTAACACAATCGATGTGGTCACTCGACGAGACGAATTTCCGTAAAGATTACTCACTGTTTGAAAGGTTACTAAGAATAGTGACAAGTTGAGTAAAAAGCAAAATAAACAATTGTTTGTTTTCTTATCTCACCTTGCAAAGACTGTTGCGGTTTTATTGACATCTTGGCGAGAAATATGATTTTCCGTGTACGCCAAACAAATATTTACGAGAATAGAGAAAGCGTAATTGCATGTAGCAAATAATTCAACGAGTGCAATAATTGTTGTTTGCGTTGTACTAACATTTGAGGAATAGTATAATCATTTTAAGTAAATATTGATTATCGTTGTGGTCAACATGTAATAGGAAAATAAATGGTTAATTTAACAAGATAATTTATTTAACGGTTTGATTTTTAGAATTTTGCGCACGTCAAAGTGTGGATAAGTCAATATTTAACAAAATGTGTAGTCAAGTAATATATGCTTTATTATTGAGATTGAAACGATGAACAATCGTGTTCTAGATGTT
This sequence comes from Druon quercuslanigerum, assembly GCA_010014905.2. Taxonomy (NCBI): domain Eukaryota; kingdom Metazoa; phylum Arthropoda; class Insecta; order Hymenoptera; family Cynipidae; genus Druon; species Druon quercuslanigerum. The sequence continues at coordinate 42,385 of JAAAKG020217294.1, forward strand.
TAAATTCGGTATGAACAGGCTGGCTAAAAAAAAACCTCATTTTCAAAAGTCCCTGAATTTTCCCTTATTTTTCCTAGACCAATTTTTCATTTTCCCTGAAAATTAATATTCTCAACTTCTCAACAAAATAGTTTCATTTTGAACCAAATTCTTAAATTTGCAACAAAACGGTCTAATTTTGGATCAAAACAGATCAAACTTCGGTTAAATTTTCAACCAGACAGTTAAAATTTTAAACCAAAATTATGGATTTTTTAGAAACCAGTTCAATTTTCAATAGAATACTTAAATTTTCAACTCACAAAGATGAATTCTCAAAAAAAAAATTTAATAGTTAATATTTCAAACAAAAAATGGAAATGGTAAAATTTCAGTAGACAAAAATCATTTTCAACACACAAAACGATATTTTAACAAAATACTCCAATTTTTACCCAAAGAGTTGAATTTTCCAACGAAAAATACGAATTTTCCACAAATACAGATTGTTCAGTCCAGAAATAAAAAAAAGATCATCCAAACATTGGAACTTTCAAGACAAAAGACAGATTTTTGGTAAAAAAATAGAACTTTCAGCAAAAAAAAAAATTTTTCAAACCATGAAGATTAGTTTTCTGATAAAAAGACGAATCCTTAACTAAAGAAACATAAATTTTCAACTAAAAACGAAAAAGTTATATTTTCAGTTAAAAAATTATTTTTAAAATAAACAAATATTCCGTTCTAAAGTTATTTAAAAAAAATGAAGTTTCAATGAAAGATATGAACTAAAATGATGAATCTTCAACAAAAAAATGATTTTTTTCAAGTAAGTTTTAACCAAGAAAGATCAATTTTCAACTAATAATGTAATAGTGGGTATTTTAGTTATAAAAGATTTTAATTTTAAATAAAAAAAGAATTTTTAACGAAAAAAGATTTCGGTTCAATTTTTAATTACAAAATATAATATTTCAACTGCAACTTAAATTTCTGCCAAAATAATTGAAACTTAAACCCAAAAAGACAAATTTTCAACAAAAAAGTTAATTTTCGATCAAACAGTTGCATCTTTAGCCAAAGCAGTAGGAAATTTTAAACCAAAAAGACCAAAAAAGACGAATTTTTATCTTAAAAAGATCAACTTTTAACCAAAAATGAAAAATTTATATATTTAGCTAAAAAAAATAATTTGAAAAAAAACGAATTAAAAACAAAAAAAATAAATTTTCAATAAAAGAGATGAAACTTCAACAACAAAAAAAATAAAACATTTTTTTAGCGCAAAACATCATTTTCAAAATTTCTTTTATTTTTCCGTGAACAATTTTTCATTATCCCCGACCAACTAATATTAGAAGATCAGAATCTTAATCTCTGACATGAGGCATTTACCGGCCAAACAGAATAAGTTCAACGACTGCTTCATATTTACTGACAGTCTGAAAAATAAATCGGAAAAAAATCTTCTTCACTGATATTGAAGTCTTCAGTTTTACTCTATACTGTTCTGAATATTAAAAAATAATTATAGAAGATGTAAAAAGAAAATTGAAAAATGAGTCTTACAATCAACTAATCAAGCATTTTACGTCTTTCGTAGCCTTGTACAGATGAATAAATTGTAGAGAATGTTATGGGAAAAAGCATTTCAAATTTCTCAGAGAATGAAGAGTCACGTGGACCATGATGCTGTATTCAGGAAGCAGCTGGCCGTAAAATAAACTAATGTTGATTGCTGCATCGGCCGCGAGGTTAACGGACAATTGAACTCCCTCGATTAATATTGATATTCAAGATATTACGCGTTCTCTTTTCTATTCATATAAATTACAACCGCTATTGTATGAAACTTTATCAAAACTTGCTTCATAAAAGAATATTATATTTTTAAAATTAAAATGTCAACGGTTGAACAATAATCGATATATTATTATGGACAATAATTATTTTGAAGTAAGAGAAACAGTTATACATTATATATTTTAATTCAAATTTTAAATAGATAGAAATAAGTTAAAATTTCGCAAAAATATAGAGAAATAATAGGCAGAAAAATTCTTTTAAATAAAATAATTGGTACCATATTGAATTGAACATGAAACGCTTTAAAATTATTAAGATTTTAAGTTGAATTTATATTGCATTTTCATCAAAATATTTGAATTTTCAATCAAGAAAGATGAATATTTTCAACCAATTAGTTGAACTATCGACCAAAGAAGACGAAGTTTCAACTAAATACATGAATTTTCAACCAAATAGATGAAACTTTAATAAAAAACGAATTTTTAACCTAGTAGATTTGAATTTTAAACAAAAAAGATAAATTTTTAAATAAGAAGGTTCATTTTAACTAAAATAGGTGAATTTTCAAAAAAATACATGCATTTTCAATAGTTGGATTTTTAAACATAAAATACCAACTTCGAACCAAAAGTAGAATAGTTAGTTAAAAATATTAGTTTGAAACCGCAAGAATGACTCTTCCACAAAATAGTTATTTTTTCAGACAAAGAACTGAATTTTTAACCCAGAAGATTAATTTATAACTGAATGAAAGGAATTTAAAAAAAATGCATTTTCAAACGAATAGGTAAATTTTTACCTAATAAATTAATTTTGAACCAAAAAGGGAATAGTTGAATCCTCAATTAAAACAAATTATTTCTTAAACAAATTATTGAATTTTCAACCAAAAAAGATCATTTTTCTACCACCAGAGATAAAGTTTCTATAAAAAATTGGGATTTCAACACAAGCGGTAAAATTTTTCAGAATACAGGTGTCTTTTAAAACGAAAATAATGAATTTTCACCAAAAAGTTAATTTTTCACCCAGAGAGATGATTTTTTGAACGAATAGGTGATTAATAAAAAAATGTCTATTTTGAACCAAACGATTGGGTTTACAATCCAAACAAAACAGCCAAATTTTCAATAAAATACTTAAATGTTCTAACAAAAAAAATGAAACTTCAACTAAACATAGTTGCATTTTCACTTGAATAGTTGAATTTAAACAAAAATGGTTCGCAAGTTTCAGCGCGCTAAGGGCGCGCGACTGTTGGGTCTCGCGCTTCGCGCTCGATAATGTATTTACATCTTGCTACGCGCTCGATCTTTGTATATGCCCCACACTTGTGCACATACTTTTTAAAACTAAAGGTCAAAAGCGTCGACAGCAGTAATTTGGCGATTGTGAATTCTCTTTTGTTAAAGCTCCTTCGGTTTTAACGAACACGTTCTCATCACGTATCTCGTGCTTCGCCCTCGATTTTGTCCCTCAAATTGTATTTTATTTCCATAATTGTATATTATTACAATTGAACCGCTGGCGATCAAAAGGGGATACGCCCGAAACGCCGTCGTTTTAGTTGGCCCCTGGGTCATATTTTTTCAGGTCGAATTTTAATTATTAATAACACATCCCATTAGGAAATTTTATTGTGCATATTTTTAGTCCTATAAACAAATGTGATAACTTTATTAATTTTCGAAATATTCAAGAATATGTTACTTTTTTCTGCAGTCGCAAAATACGAATTTTTTGTTTTTAACTCGCCGTAAGTTGTACATTAATAGGAATTTTATGATAAAAATTCCAGAAAATATGCACCATCATATAACTAAACTAAAGGTAATCATAGAATTTTAATTAATTGTCACTTAAAATTTACAACTATTTTTATTCTTCACATGGCGTAAATTAGATGTTGAAAGTTTCAAACGCTTCGGGTGTCGAACGAATTTCCAGAAAATTAAAATTAACGGTTACCTTAACTTTTTTTAGGATTGAAGGAAGTTTTTTGGAAAATATCAGGCAATTATGTTTTATAGTTTTAAAGTCACAATTGATTTGAGATTTCAGCGCTGTCCCGTACGCGTGCTAGCTCGACCTGCAATTTCAACGTCTGTATATTAGCGGACAATTGGAAGGTCAAGCCGGCCACCAAAATAATAATGAATATATTATAATTTACATTTGTTTATTATTTTTTAATAATAAATAATAAAAATTAAAACTTACATAATATTTATATAATAACTTGTATGATTTCTGTATAAATAATTAAATCATTTTCATCACTGTCTTCAGTGTTGTCTTCGGCAGAATTATCTTGAGTAAATTGCTAAAAATAATTTTCAAAGAATTCTTTTCCAGGGGCACTTAGAAAATTAAAAAGACTTTTCACATATTTTATTTTAGCCGATTTTAATCCAAGTAGAGGTGGACAACTTCTTGGAATATCTTTTAGTTTAAGATTAGTAGTAAACAAAAAAGTAGTTGCCTTCTCCAATTTATAATTATCATAAACGCCTACTTTTCCGTCGGGGAAATATGTAAAACAAAAGCTTTACTGATTTGAAAATTTTTCGGTTTGAGGATTTTGCCCTTGAAACTTTTTTCAAAATCCTGTAAAAAATCTTCACATTTCGCATTCACAGTAAATGGAAGGGAACGAGCGTTTTGCATCAATTCCATATATTTTATGAATAAATATATGCTCTTTTGTTTTGGTGGCCAGCTTGACCTTCCAATCGTCCGCTGATATACAGACGTTGATATTGCAGGACGAGTTAGCATCACGCGTACGGGACAGCACTGAGATATTAAATCAATTGTTGTTTCGTTTTAAAAAACGTTCATTCTTAAAAAAAAACACTTCTGTTATTAAACATTTTATTCCAATTTCTGCCGTTTTTTCAAAAACTGAATTTGCTCATTTCATGCGGTCTACACAGCAGCTTGACTACCGCATCGTATTCTACATCGCAATTGTGGTGCCCTATTGCATTATCTCGTAATAATTTACAAAAAGAGTCTCTCCAAGCGTCTAGAGTCGAGAGTCTAGTTACCAAAACAGTCCAAAGAAACTTCGATTAATGGGGGGGGGGGGGGGGGGGGGGGTGGGAGAAAATGTGCGTTGGGGGGGGGTGGTGTGGGTGGTTGTGGAGTGAAAAATA
>JAAAKG020217295.1:7661-21971 GCA_010014905.2 Druon quercuslanigerum
GTGTTGCATTTATGATTTTTATATTTACATTTTATAATCTGTTTTATCATCAGTGGTAGTTAACATCGATCATCGAATACGTCATTCCACAATCCGTGAAAACAGAAATTAACTCTATCAATCACGTTAACTCTTCAAATAACAGAAAATACTTAACGGCAGTTCTGAATAGATGAAGAATAAATTTTCTAAATTTGAAAATTAAGTTTTTCTGAAAAAAGATGTACTCATCCCGTTCATGTGGAAGCAGATTGAGTATTTTTTTTCGGAAACAATTACTTTTCATATTCTCAACTCATCAATAATAGCTATCTGGAAAATTTTAAGAAAGAAGTTATACTGTTTTTTAAAAGAAAAAATTGGTTTTAATTTGGAATATAACACTAACGTAATATAAAAAGTTTTCCAATGTAAGAGTGTATATCAATTGACATTTTAGTGGGTATACTCTAAATTTTGTTAAATAAGACTTTCGATAAAACAGAAACATAAGCTTGAAAAATATTTAAAGTATCCTTTTTTTTTGTCAGAAAAAATCGTCCTTTATATGGAGAGAAATTTCGGGAGATTAATTCACGACACTAATCCTTAATTTTATCATGCTTTGACACGAGAACTAAGATCTCGGAACTCCTGCTTTTAAAGCATAGGTCTCGAAGTTTCTAGGCCACGCCCCTATTGTCTGAGGTCTCGAATTCTATGCTTTTAGAACACCAAGTTCGAGACTTTAAATTACTTAAAATTTCTCTTCGTGTATGAGGATGCAAATTCTGTTGATACCTATGAGGAAGCAAAAATCTCATAAAAAAAGCTGAAATAAATACAAACATAGTACTTCGCAACATTATTATAAATGTAAAATTAAACATAAGAAGCTCTTTTAATTTTTTGTGATTAATAGATCTGTTAATATTATAATTTGAACAAATTTTAGTATAAAAACCTCTCAAATAATTTTAAACCAATTAACCCACCAAAAAAACTTTCAAGTAATTTATATACGGTACCTGAGTAATTAAAAATGATTCATTTTCAAATTTCGCATCAGACAAAATGAATGAATCACTTATTATTACATACACAAATAATAATAGTTAGACAGTCACTTATGAACAATTATATAGCTTTTTTATTGTCAAGTGAAACACCTGCAAGCGTTTATTGAAACTGGAATCAATCTATATTCTAACGGTTGCCCCAGATCGACGTTTCCGTGCCCCTTATCGAAAAAGACGTTTATGGGATTGAATCGAAATTCTCGAAAACGTGTAATTATCCCTGCAGAGTTCGCCTCGGTACCCGCTGTTCAGAAGTAGTTGAAAGAATCTATATATTTTTATGATTGACTTTGGACATTTTTGTGAAAGCCTTTCTTAAACGTTTTCTCTTAAGTGGTTGTAATCTCCACCTCCCTGTGATTTCACTTTTCTGTATTCCAGATTCAATTGTTAAATTTCCGTTGAATAAGCCCTGCTTTATACTCCGTGCGACCAAAATTCCATGTGACTTAAATCGAGTCACAGTTTTCGAAAACCGTATCTTCTACAAAATTTGAAACATAATTGCTAAGGAGACCAAAGCTCCTGATCTTTCCGGGCATTTCCTAATTTTTTATTGCTGTCCTGATTTCTTAATTTTTCATGTCCAAAAACGAAAATTGGCGATTTTTATTTCGCGGACCTAAATTTGCTCTAAATTTCTGAATGGCGTATTCTCATTTTCTCATCAAATTGCCTGAAAAACTTGGAATTTGTAAAAAGTATTTATACTGATTCCCTTTAATTATTATTAGTTATTTGTTTAGAAATAAATATCCAAAGCAAAGTAAAAAATGTCAGAAAAAAGAGCAACTTTCTAGGAATGATCTAAAAGAAGATAGTTCATAAGTAATAATAATTTTTTTAAACAATAATCTTTGTTAACTTGCAATAATTAATACCCTACTAAATAAAAAAATGGAGCAAAAGTTAACATTTGTTAGAAAAACCCGCAACTATATAGCATTAATATAAGAGAAGATAGTTATAAACAATATTAAATTATTTCGACAATTATTGTTGCGAAAACGCAATAATATTACCTCACTCTCAATAAAAAGTGGTCAAAAAGATGATAATTTTAGGGAAAACCACAGCTATCTAGCATAAGTATACGAGAATAAAGTTATAATCAATAAAGCTTGTTTCAGAAAAAACGTCTGTTAACTTAAATTAATTTCTTGTCTCAGTCTTATTGAAAACTTTGAAATAATTTTTAAATTCTAAAAAAAGTGACATTTTGACTCTATTCTGAAAGAAAGTTACTAAAAACAATATATAATGTATTAGAAACAATTTTTATTAGAAAGTCAGCAAGGAAAATTATAATTAGCGCTAAAAAAGACCTATGGGGTTTTTTTAAACGAGATGTAATACAGATAAATTATAAGGAATGCCGCAGTGTAAAATTTATAGTTTTTAAAATTTTTTTAAAACTAAATTTACAACTAAACAAGAGGAATTTACAATAATTACCATTTAATAAATAATTTTCAACCAGAAAGATTCAATTTTAAGCTAGAAGAACAATATAGTGCAAACACAATTTTTTAACGACAAATACATTAATTTTTAACTAAATAGTTCAATTTTCAATCAAATAAATAAAAAAATAAATTTCTAACAAAGAAAATTCATCTTGTAGAAAAAAAACACAATTTTTCAATAATATACATTAAAATTTAAAAATGTAATACTTAAATTTTCAATTGATGAAACTAAGTATTTATATATATATATATATTTATTTATATGTATATATAACTAAGTATTTTTAACGAATAAGAATATTTTTATACCTTGGAAGACGAATTTTCAACTAAAAAAGAACGATTTTCCACTAAATAGTTAAATGTTTAACAAAAAAATTAATATTTGACCAAAAGTGGAATAGTTATATTTTTCATTAAATAAAATAATTTTTTTACTAGACGAAAACAACATTTTCCAGCAATATAGTTAAATTTTCAGCCGAGAAGAAAAATGTTTAAAAATAAATAACACAAAAGATGTAATTTACAAGAGAAAAGAAAAACTTTAATAAAAACATCAATTTTAACCCAAAAAAGATTAATTTTTTTAACTAAAATGATCAAATTACATTAAAAAAGATAAAATCTAGTTTTCAGTTTAAGAAACAAATTCTCAAAAAAAATTCAACCAATAACATGATTTTTTAAGCAATAAGATTAATGTGCTAAAAAAATTCACAAAATCATTATTTTCAAACCAAGCAGATGAATTTTTAAATACAAAAAAAATGAAAATTCAACTGCTTGGTTTAAAAATAATGTATTTTGAAAACAACAATTTTATAGAAAATTAATCTTACTGGTTGAAAATTCGTTTTTTTCTTGAGTCTGGTTGAAAATTTAATTACTCTGAGAAAAAATCAAATTATCAACTTTATAGAAAATTTAACCGTTGTATGGAAAATGAGTTTTTCTTAAGTTCAAAATTTCTTTTATTTTCAGTAAAATATGAATATTTTTCTGTATTGTAAATGTACCTTTTTACTTAAAAATTCAACTATCTGGTTGACATTGCATGTAATTTGTGAAATTTTGTTTTGCTAGTTTTCGTATGTCGTAATTTCGTAGCTTAAAAATTCATATTTTTGGTTAAAAATTTGTTTTTTGATTGATTTTAAACCAAGCAGTTGAATTTTCATTTTTTTTATAGTTGAACATTCAAAAAAAAAAGTCAGTTGAATTTTCATTTTTTTATAGTTTAAAATTCAACTGTTTGGTTTAAAAATAATGATTTTGTACATTTTTTTTAGAAAATTAATATTATTGCTTAAAAATTAATCTTATTGGTTGAAAATTCGTTTTTTTTGAGCCTGCTCGAAAATTTAATTACTCGGAGAAAAAATCAAATTATCTACTTTATAGAAAATTTAACCGTTGTATGGAAAATGAGTTTTTCTTAAGTTCAAAATTTCTTTTATTTTCAGTAAAATATGAATATTTTTCTGTATTGTAAATGTACCTTTTTACTTAAAAATTCAACTATCTGGTTGACATTGCATGTAATTTGTGAAATTTTGTTTTGCTAGTTTTCGTATGTCGTAATTTCGTAGCTTAAAAATTCATATTTTTGGTTAAAAATTTGTTTTTTGATTGATTTTAAACCAAGCAGTTGAATTTTCATTTTTTTATAGTTGAAAAATCAACTGCTTGGTTTAAAAATAATGATTTTGTGAATTTTTTTTAGAAAATTAATCTTATTGCTGAAAAAGTCATCTTATTCTTCTAGCTTAAAAATTCATCTTTTTTGTTGAATTTTTTTTATTGATTTCAAACCAAGCAGTTGACTTTATTTTTTTTTATAGTTGAAAATTCAACTGCTTGTTTTAAGAATAATGATTTTGTGAATTTAAAAAAAAATTAATCTTATTGCTTAAAAATTCATCTTATTGGTAGAACATTATTTTTCTTTTTGAATTATTTTCTTGAACTGAAAATTGCATTTTTCCTTTTTTAAGGTAAGGAAATCTTCATTTGTTAAAAAATCAATCTTTTCTGATTGAAAACTAATGTTTTGATTAAATTTTGTATTTTTTCCTGTGATGAATTTATATGAAATTTTCTGTTAAAGGAAACAATTTTCATTCAAGAAATCAATAAATAAAATCAATCAAAAACAATAATTTGTAAATTATAAAAGTAATTATCTATACAGAAATAAACCAAATTTTAACGAAATAAGTTTTCAACTAAGAAGTTAAATTTTGAAAAAAAAGACAAATTTCTAACCAAATTGTTGAATGTTTATCTAAAAAAGATAAATTTTGTGAAAAAATGTAAAATTTATATTTATAATTAAATGAAATTAGGTTTTTACAAAAGAAAAACAAATTTTCATCAATACAGTTACGTTTTTTACTAAGTAGAATAAAGTTTCACCAAGTAATTGAATTTTTATTCCAATGCATGAAGGTTCAAGCCAGAAGATAAATTTTCTATCAAAAATGACGAATTTCCAATAACTTAGATGAATTTTCCATTAAAAAATATAAATTTTCAACAAAAAATGGAATAGATCTTCCTCCCACGATGTCCGTGAGATGAAAAACTAATTTTAAAATTTTTTGCAGTTACTGCTTTTAGAGCGCGCGAAAGCTTCCTCCATAAGGAAGCAAACATGATGAAAATTGTCAGTGAAAATGAATCGTAAATTGGCACGGGAGATGAAACGGGGCGATAAATTATTAGTAATGCCACTGTGTAAAGTTTGAAGTTCAGATCGAAATAAGCAGAAGGAAGATATTGAAGTGCTTCGGCCGTGGCAAAGCAAAGGGTGAAAGAATCGAGAAAGGGCGAGGGGTGGTTCTCGGGAGAGGCACTATTAGCTGGCAGATTAGCAGTTAAAATTGAAATTTGCACGGACAGTTCGATGCGCAGAGGCTTCAGCGGCGGCCGCGACTGAAGTAAAGAGAAAAGAGAAAGAGATTGCAGAACCGAATCTGCCACGCATCGAGTTCAACGTGGTCTTCTCGTCTTTTACTCACTGCCTCTTCAGGTATGAAATGAGATATGGTTATACGAGGTCCATCCATATACCACCACCATTCCCAGGGCCATCGATCCCATAACATAATATGTAGTACCCCGCATCACCTCAACAGTGAAGACTCCCTCGAATTTGCAAGTTATGTCCCGGTCAGTCGTGATTACTAAGACTTTTTTTGTTAACCCAACTTGCCAGGAAGGCGTGACGAAAGCTGGAAAGATGCTAACACGAATCGAAAACAGAAGAGAATTCATAAACTGGTCTCGGCTAAAGAACAATTTCATTTCAAGTCATGACAAATTTCAAGAAAAGAGATTTGAAAATGATTTAGGATTTAGACGAGGAGGAAACAACTTTTAAAAATTCGATCTAGCGACGGTGGATCACTCAGCCTAACTGAAAATTGCTGTGCAGGAAACTTGGAGGTTCCTGCACATGTTCCTGCACACGAACCTGTACAGGTTATGTTGACGGAATTCTTGTGCAGGAATTTGGATAAGGAGCCTATACATGATCGTGCAAAGGAACCTGTATGAAAACTAACCTTTAAATGATCCTGTACAGGTACCTTCACATAGTGCATTGAGGTGTGGGTTCATGTACAGAATCTTGTTCAGGACCTATACAGAAACCTTCTTAGGAACTAATCTGTGAGGGTTCGCTAGTGAATTGACTCTATCTGAAAACAATATACTGCAAACACAATTTTTTGACGACAAATACATTAATTGTTAACCAAATAGTTCAATCTTCAATCAAATAGATGAAAAATGAATTTCTAACAAATTGAATTTTAACCAAATGTATGAAGGTTTAAGCAAGGAGAATAATTTTCTATCAAAAATGACGAATATTTAATAACTAAGATGAATTTTTCACTAAAAATATCAATTTTTGACAAAAAACGGAATAGATCTCCCAGGAAGGCGTGACGAAAGATGCTATCAGGAATCGAAAACAGAAGAGAACTCATAAACTGGTCTCCGCTAAAGACCAATTTCATTTCAAGTCATGACAAATTTCAAGAAAAGGGATGTGAAAATGATTTAGGATTTGGACGAGGAGGAAACAACTTTTAAAAATTCGATCTAGCGGTGGTGGATCACTCAGCCCCGCTGAAAATTGCTACGCAGGAACCTCGAAGGTTCCTGCACATGTTCCTGCACACCAACCAGCACAGGTACCTATACAGGTTATCTTGTAGGAATTCCTGTGCAGCAATTGGGAGAAGGAGACTATACATGATCCTGCAAAGAAACATGTTTGAAAACTAACAATTGATTGATCCTCTACAGGTTCCTTCACATAGTGAGTTGAGGTGTGGGTTCATGTACAGGCGCTTGTTCAGCACCTATACAGGAACCTTCTTAGGAACTAATCCGTGAGGGTTCGCTAGTGACTTGACTCTATCTAAAAACAATATACTGCAAACACAATTTCTTAACGACAATTACATTAATTTTTAACCAAATAGTTCAATTTTGAATCAAATAGATGAAAAAATGAATTTCTAACAAAGAAGATCCGTCTTGTAGCAAAAAATACAATTCTAAAATAGTATACATTTACTTCTAAAGTTTTTACCAAACAGTTGAATTTTTAACTATTACGGATTATATTAGGTTTAAAACTATAATATTTAAATTTTCAGTTTATGAAATTGAGTTAAAAGAATGAATATTCAACCAAAAAGATGTATTTTTAACGAATAGGATTATTTTTATAACTTAAAAGAGGAATTTCTAACTAAATTTAATTTTCCACTAAATAGTTGAATTTTTAACAAAAAAAAATTAATGTTTGACCAAAAGTAGAATAATTATATTTTTAATTAAATAAAATCAATTTATTACCAGATAAAAACAACATTTGTCAGCAATACAGTTAAATTTTCAGCCAACAAGAAAAATGTTCATTTAAAATGATGTATCTTCAACTAAAAAATAAATTGTTAACTCAAAAGATTTCCTGGCCAAGTGATAAGAAAAACTTTAATAAAAACATCAGTTTTTAACCAGAAAAAAATAATTTTTTAAAATAAAAAGATCAAATTACATTAAAAAAGATAAAATTTAATTTTCAGTTCAAGAAAATAATTTTTAAAAAAATTCAACCAATAAGATGTATTTTTAACGAATAAGATTATTTTTGTACCTTAAAAGAGGAATTTCCAACTAAAAAACATCGCTTTTCTACTAAATAGTTGAATTTTCAACCAAAATATTAATATTTGACCAAAAGTGGAATAATTTTATTTTCAATTAAATAAATAAATTTTTTACCAAATAAAAGAAACATTTTTCAGCAATATAGTTAAATTTTTAGCCAACGAGAAAAATTTTTACTCAGAATGATGTATCGTCTACTAAAAAATACATTTTTCACTCAAAATATTTAATTGTCAAGAGATAAGAAAAACTTTAATAAAAACATCAGCTTTTAACCAGAAAAGATTAATTTTTGTTATCTAAAAAGATCAATTTACATAAAAAAAGATAAAATTAATTTTCAGTTCGAAAAAATAATTCTCAAAAAAAAAATACAACCAAAAAGATGAATTTTTAAGCAATAAAATTAATTTTCTAACAAGTAATTCACAAAATAATTATTTTTAAAGCAAACAGTTGAATTTTGAACTATAAAAAAAATTCAAATTCAACTACTTGGTTTAAAAGTAATGTATTTTGTAAAAAAAATTATAGAAAATTAATCTTATTGGTTGAAAATTCGTTTCTTTTCTTGAGTCTGGTTGAAAAATTAATTACTCTGAGAAAAAATAAAATTATCTACTTGATAGAAAATTTAACCGTATTGCTGAAAATTAGTTTTTTTTTTGAGTTGGAAATTTCTATTTTTTCAGGAAAATGTGAATATTTTTTATATGAAAATGTACCTTTTTAGTTAAAAATTCAAATATCTGGTTGAAAATACATGTATTTTGTGATTTTTAAATGTAAAGTAATCTTTATTTGTTGAAAAATAATCTTTTCTGGTTAAAAACTGATGTTTTGATTAAATTTTGTATTTTTTTCCTGTGATTAATTTAATATAAAACTTTCTGTTAAAGGAAACAATTTTCATTGAAAAAATTAATAAATAAAATCAATAAAAAAAATTATTTGTTAATTAAAATAGGGGGTTTTCCGGAAAAAGACGACTTCTCAAACAAACGAAATAAATTTTTAAATAGGAAGTTGAATTTTGAAATAAAAAAGAAAAATTTCCAACCAAATTGTTGAATGTTTAGATACATTTCATACAAAAAATGCAATAATTATATTTATAATCAAATGAAATTAGGTTTTTGCAAAAGAAAAAAAAATTCATCAATGCATTTACTACAATCCATTTTTTACTAAGTAGATTAAAGTTTTACCAAGTAATTGAATTTTAACCAAATGTATGAAGGTTCATGCAAGGAGAATAATTTTCTATCAAAAATGACAAATTTTTAATAACTAAGATGAATTTTTCACTAAAAATATCAATTTTTGTCAAAAAATGGAATAGATCTCCCAGGAAGGCATGACGAAAGGTGGTAAGATGCTAACACAAATAAAAAACAGAAGCGAATTCATAAACTGGTCTCCGCTAAAGACCAATTTCATTTCAGGTCATGATAAATTTCAAGAAAAGTAATGTGAAAATGATTTAGGATTTAGACGAGCAGGAAACAACTTTTAAAAATTCAATCTAGCGTTGGTGGCTCACTCATCCCAGCTGAAAATTGCCTCCAAGGTTCGTGCACATGCTCCTGCACACAAACCTGCACAGGAACCTATACAGGTTATCTTGCCGGAATACCTGTGCAGGAATTTGGAGGAGACTATACATGATCGTGCAAAGGAAACTGTATGAAAGATAACCTTTGAATGATCCTGCACAGGTTCTTTCACATAATGAATTGAGATGTGGGTACATGTACAGGATCTTTTTCAGGACCTATGCAGGAACGTTCTTAGGAACTAATCCGTGAGGGTTTGCTAGTGACTTGACTCTATCGATAGTGAGTAAGCGACATGATTTTTCGCGATGGCTCTTTGAAAAGAAACCTATACATGTTTCTGTACAGGAAATTGCGACACAATTTACTTGGAAAAGGAACCTGTACATAAAGTTTCACAGGATTAGTCAAATGTTTCTTCGTTGCTGCAATTTTGGTATACGAGAACATGTGCAGGAAGCTCCAAGGTACCTGTACAGGAATTTCCACATTAGCGGATTGCCTCTATGAGCAGACTTTCTCCGGATTGCATAGGAATATTTTGGATTATATAAAATGATGGTGGCGATGAGAAATCTATAATACTTCCCTATTTTGACGCAAATTCTCCCTATTTTTATGCCCCACCTTTTTCGGGAGTTTTTTTTTGATAGAAATAATAACTAACCTTGAAAAGTATATAAATAAATTGAAAGTAATATAAATAAAATAAAAACTAACGACAAACACACAAAAAATATAGCAAAGTTTAAATAGGCACAATTTATTGCAAAACACAATCGTTCAAAATAATATAATTATTGCCCTTCTTTACTTTCAAGAAATCTGCCAAACCTCCCCCGCTATTGGGGTAACGAAACACCTAAATAATTTTCCAGGCAAAACATTTTTTCAAAAAGGTCAAGGTCATTCATGGAGTAACTTTTAACGAGGAATCCAGTGTTGACCTTGAATTGGACCTTGAGATTGATTTTCAAGTTGATTTAAAGTCAAGCTCCTGAGTACATGCTTGTATGTAAAATTTCCCGCTCTTTCGATTACGTTTGTGAAAAATAGGGGTTCCTATTTAAAAAAACAAAGTTGACATTGAAATAACCTTAAATATCTATAGACATACACAAACATTCAACACAAAAGGAATACTTTAAAAAAGAATTGTTTTAATTTTAACAAATGTATGCAATTATAACCAAATATATTAATTTTCAAACAAAGGCATGAATTATCAAAGAGTTGTTAACAAATATTTATTTACATTTTTGACTAAAATGATGAATCTTCAACTGAAAAAGTTGATTTTCTATTTAAAAGGTAAATTTTCAAACAAAAAACGATTATTTTATCAAAACATTTTAATTTTAAAACAAAGATATTAATCTTCAACGAAAGTCATAAGCTTTAATAAAAAAAAATTGACCACAAATGTTGAATTTTTTACACAGAAATAAATTTTCAACCTAAAGAGATGAAAAGTTTACAAAAAAAAGTTATAGTTGATATTTCAACAAAAAGTATGAACTTTAAACCAAATAATTGAAGCCTGAACCGAGAAGAAGAATTTTCAACAAATCAGTTGACTTTTTAATTAAAAAAATAGTTTCAAATAAAATTCTTTAATTTTCAAAAAAGTAGATGAGGTTTCAACCAAACATTTGAATTTTTAACAAAAACTAGAATTTGCAACAATAGCATGAATTTATAATTAAAAAAAGATAAATGTTCATCTAAAACTGAAATAATTATAATTTCAATGTTAAAAGTTAAGCATGTACAAAGAAAAACGAGTTTTCGATAAAATAGTTACATTTTTAACCAAAAATATGAATTTTTGGCCAACAAGATGAATTTTCAACCAAGACCGTAGAATTTTCAACAAAATACATTATTTTTCATCGAAAAAAGGGGATTTTCACAAACAGTTGAATTTTTAAGCAAAAAAAAAAAGGAATTTTCAACCAAGATTTTTTCGGATCTAATTTTTTGTTGATATGAAGCAGTGCTTACCAAAAACGAAGCTTGCGAAATATTTAGCGAATATTTACAGGAAGGGGGGGGGGGTTAATTTCAATAATAATTTACGATTAATTTGAATTACTATTTCGCCTGGTTCGCCGACATCTTCAGGATAAATTTTTCTTTAAAAACACGAAAATAGAGAAAGAGTACCAAATAAAAAGTTGTGAATAATTGTGGAAAAAGATTACACTACTTCTTGATGAAATAAGAGATAAAGTGGCTTGAAATTTATTTAGTAATATTAAACAAGACTACTTAGATTTCTATCGAAGAAGGATCTTTTGCTAGAAAATTAAAAACCGTAAAATGGTTTATTAATAAGAATCCAGATGTCTCTTTTACAGTTGTTGATGAAGGAACTGTTTCAGTTGTTATAATAAGTCATAATTCACACATTAATAATACAATCAAACTCGAAAACTGTACCGGTTTTGGGGCTGGCGGTTTTGGGTAATAAACCGGAGAGAGTGTCGAATTTTGTTAAAAATGTACATTGTACCTCTCATACTCATGAATTTAAAGTCAGATTTAGAGTAGTTGACAAGAACCGAAACACAATTTTTTTTAGTCAATTTAAAAAAAAAATGTTATTTTATGTGAACTATTGATCAAATAATATAAAGTTTAGTGTAATATTTTTTTCAAAATTATTCACAACTTCTTGTGTTGTACTGGTTCTATATGTTGATTGTTTTAAATAACACCTTAGGCAGAAGAGGTCAGTGAACCAAACAAAATATTTTATAATTCAAGAATTTCATTATTCGAGAATTTTTCAATTGAAAAATTTTATTCTTTTTTTATCCTTCGGGAATTTTATTTCTTAGAATTTTTCTGTTGTTCTGAGAATTTCATGTTTCGGGAATTTTCGAATTCGGAAATATTATAAACTCATCTGATATTTTATTATGTAGGAATTTTTCAATTCAGAACTTTTAATATTCGAAAATTGTATTCTTCGGGAATTTTCCAAATCAGAAATATTACAGTGCCGAGAATTTTATAATTGTAGAATTAAATTATTAAGGAATTTTATTTTTCGGGATTTTTCAGTCGCATTACGTGCATTATATTTTTAGTTAATTATTTGTTTAAAATTTTGTTTATTCATTCAAATGTTTATAATAAAGAATTACCCGTGGTTGAAGAAAAGAGAGATGGATAGCAGAAGGATCGAGTGGAATGGAAAGAGAGAAAAAGAGTAAAGACAAGAGGGAGTTGCCGCGATATTTTTTTACCGGGTAATTAGGTGCGCTGCATAAGAAATGGTATTTTAATGAATCGTAAACTGGCGGTTTCGCGTCGCAATCGGTTCTGTGCAGCCAGTCAATCTTAACTCCGTGAAAATTTAACGGTGTTAAGTAGATTATCATGAAAAAAAAAAATTGATTCTATATTTTAAAGATATTTTTTTTATTATCACAAAAAACAATAAATTCAGGGTGAATCATGTTTTATTAAATAATGAAAATATATTTTCTCGCAATTTCCTATTGCCCTTTAGTTAATGAACAATTTAAGATTTTATATTTAGTGCTAATTTTGGAAGATTATGTTGAAAATATTTCTTAGTGACAAATCAATATGAATTTTTAAGTTTATAATTATTATTTTAAAGCACTATTTTTACAAATAAAAATTTCTTCATTATCTCAAAGTTTTTTCCAAAGTTCTCAAAAATTTTCCACGGTGAATAAAATTGAAAAATTTGAATTCTTAAACCTTACATTTATTTTCATTTCAAGCCATAAAAACTGATCTACGGATTAAAAAACTTAAAGTGGAACTTAAAAATTGTAAACTGTTGAAATTAAAGTTTTAAAAATAGGTAATTACATTTTTTTTTTATGTTCAAATGCTCAATAACTTATGATATGGAAGATTTGAATATTTTTTCAAACAGCAATTATAAAAATTAATGCAGTTAAACTGTAAACTGTAGAAATTTAAACCTAAATTAAACAGTTCACAATTTCAGATTCACTTAAAAAAATTAATAATAATTCCACGCTATCATTTTCAATGTCCAAAATTTATTAGTGAATCAATTCAATTTTTAAATTATATTATTTTAGGCAATTTCAGTCTAGAAATATTAAACATTGAACGATTATATATTAATTTGAAAACTTTTTAAATTAGAAGTTAAATTATTATTATTTCAAGTAGTTTGAAATTAGTAGTTGCTAAACTCTTATTTATAAATTCAAACTTGTTTTTGATTTAAACATATTAATATTATTTTAAAATTATGATTTAAAATTACAAATTATTAAACAATTTCCAGGAATCTGAAGAAATTTTTTTATTATGTTAAACACTTTCAAAATATTTAAAATATAATTTCGAAATCTACGCTATACTCAACAAGTTTTGAGATATTTTGGCGATTCAAATTATTATTGAAATTTCTCCCAAACTTCCAAATTTTTTAAAATGATTTGAATTTAACCTTAAAAACCACTAGATAATTTTGAAAAATTGCCTTAAAATCTTCCTAATTATTTTTTGATGAATTTTAAAATCCTTTGAAATTTTGAAAAATATTCATCTAAAATTAATTCTTCAGTACAAAAACTGATTTTCAAATTCCCCATAAATCTTAACAAAATTTTCTTATTTTTATGAAATCTTCTTAAATCCTTACATAGCTTCTAAAAGTAAATTTTTTTCTAAATCTGCAAAAATCTACTTTTTTTAAAATTATTTTATATATCGTTTTCAATGTTATAAACTCAAAAATGTATCAATAAATTTGTAAATTGTCAAAATTTTATCATTTTAAGTCAGTTTTTATCAGACAACTTCCACATTAAACGATTATATTTTTTTTAAAACAAAAACCTTTTTAAATTCAAAATTAAATTATTTTTGTTTCAAAAAGTTTGAATATAATAAGTTGTTAAGCTGTTATTTTTGCATCAATAGTTGTTTTTAATTTAAAATTTAACGTTTTTTGTAGAAAAGTATTTTTATAAATAAAAA
The DNA here is from genome assembly GCA_010014905.2 of Druon quercuslanigerum. Classification (NCBI taxonomy): domain Eukaryota; kingdom Metazoa; phylum Arthropoda; class Insecta; order Hymenoptera; family Cynipidae; genus Druon; species Druon quercuslanigerum. The sequence goes on from JAAAKG020217295.1 coordinate 21,939, forward strand.
TTTTCATTTTAAAATATTTATTTTTATAAAAAA
>JAAAKG020217306.1:0-21969 GCA_010014905.2 Druon quercuslanigerum
GAGGAAGGAACAGGAGGTAGGAAAATAAGCAATAGTAAGAGGCAAAAAGAGACAAAAAACGAATGTAGGGAAAAATGGAGAATATGTTACTGGAATAAAGCAGGATTGGAGAGAAAGGATAGGGAATTCACTGAGAAATTTGACACAATGGGATGTTGTAATAATGATGGAGATGTGACTATATGAAAAGGGATGGGAAAGAGTAAGAGGGAGATTGCCAAGAGGTTACAAATGGCAAGTTTAAAATGCAAAAATGAAGAATAAAAAGGGCAGAGCAACGGTAGAAATAGTGATAGAAGTAAGAAATGAATTTATAGCAGGGAAAGATAGGAAATAGAGAAAAGAGCAAAAAGAAGGAATAATAGTACAAGAGGTAAAGATGGGAGGAGAGAAGTGGAAGATAGTGGGGGTTTATGTGAACGGAGATATGCAACGAAAACAGAGGAGTAAAAGAAAATTAGGGAAGAAAATGGAGAAGATATAAGACTTACAATAGGGGCGATTTCAACGCAAGAAGAGGAGATAGAAGAGGAAGGGAATGGGGAAAAAAGGAGAAAGAAAATACACAGATAAATTACTGAATGGGGAGAAAAAGAAGTTTTTATAGAGCTTGGAGTAACATTATTAATAGTTACATTAGAGGAAGAAAAAAGAAATAGTAATATGCATAAAAAGGGGACAAAGACCAAGAGTGTAGGTAAAGGTGATTGATCAAGGCAAGGAAAAGAAAAGTTTAGAGAAATGGTAAGAAATATCAAAAGGGGAGAGTAAAATGTGGACGAGGAGATGGAAAAATGATAGAAGAAGTAAAAACAGGATTAGAGTCCACAAGTAAAAATGAAGTTAGTAAAGAGTGGAACAGAAGTGGATGGGATGAGGGGTGCGAAGAGAAAAAAAGGAGGTCAGAAATGAGTAAAGAAAGTGAAGAAAAGAAAAAAGTAATGGGGTAGAACATAGGAGAAAAAAGAAAGAGTATTCTGAGTTGTGTGATCAAAAGGAAGAGGAAAAGAATGAACGGTTTGAGGAAAAGGCGGAGAAGCCTAGGACGGAAGAAGAGCTATGGAAGGTTGTGAATAGAGAATCAATAAGAAAAAGAGTAAACTAAGATATTGAAATGGTAGAATGAAAAAAATATTTTTTGGATTTACTAGGAGGAGTAGAGAGAAAAGTTAGGAAGAGATGAAAATATGGTAGAGAAAGAGATGCGGAAGAGGACATAACAAGGAAACAAATAGTCAAGGTGATAAGAATAATGAAGGATGGAAAGGCACCTGGTATAGATAAGATTCCAAATGAAGTATGGAAATATGGGGGGACAGAACTAGAGAAATGAGCATGGATAATGTGTAATCGAGTATAGAGAGGAGAGGGGTGGCCAGAGTTATGGAAAAAAGGAGTAGTGGTATCAATAGTAAAGAAAGGCAAAGGAAAGGAGGTTAAAGATTAGAGGGGTGTGACTCTGATGCCAACACTGTATAAAGTATATGTAACTGTTTTGTCGGTAATATTAAAGGGTTTAGAAAAGGAATGGGGGCAATGGACAACATATATGTTCTGAACTATCTGAAAAATAAGAGGATTAAAAGGGAAAAAGGGGCAATGATAGCAATGTTTATGGACATAAAGGCAGCGTTTGACTCATTAGACCGAGGCGAGATAGAAAAAGTTATGGTGAAAAAGGGGATAAAACAGGGATTAATAAAGAGAGTGTCGGAAATTTTTAGAGAGACAAAAAGCAGGGTAAACGTAGTGGATCAAGTAGGAGATAGTTTCTGGTTAGTGAGAGGAGTCAGACAAGGTTTTTCTCTGAGCCCTCTTTTATTTAATATATTAATCTCAGACCTAGAAGAAGAAATTGAGAGAAAGGGATGGGGAGGAGTTAGGATGGGAGCAGAAGAGATATATACGCTGGTATATGCGGACGATATAGTGTTCATGGCAGAAGATTAAGAAGGGATGAATGGCCTAATTACTGGATTGGTGAAATACTTATATGGGAAAAAACAAATTTAAATGTAGAAAAGACAAACATAATAAGGATTCTAAAATGATGGAAAATAAAGAAAGAATGGACTGAAATACGGAAGGGAGTTAGGTTAGAAGAAGTAAAGAAATTTTAATATTTAGGATATACCTTGCAAGCAAAGGGAGATCATGGAGCTCATGTAAGAGAAAGGATAAAAAAGCAGCAGAGATAATGAAGCAGGTATGAGAAATAGGGAAAAGAAGGTTAAAAAAATATTGGAGAAGGAGAAAGTGGTTATTTCATACGTGGTATGGCCGGTATTAGGTTATGGAGTGGTGCTATGGGAATTGAAACAAGTGAAAGAGATTCAGAGTTTACCAGAAATGTAAATAAGGTAGACTCTAGGGTTAGACTGGAGGACACCGGGGCACGAGGGTCAGTGGAAAAAGCAAGAGAACAGAAAGTGCAGAATACGTTAATGGGAGAAGGAAACATTGGAGCATTTCTATGAAGGATGTAGGAAAGGAATGGAAGATAAACGAAAATGGCAAGAAAATATGGTAAAGATTCTAGGGGAGCATGTAATGGATGAGAAGTGAATAAAGGAGTTGGAGGGGCTAGAAGGGCGAATGTGAATAAATGAAAGTGGAAAAATGGCAAAATAAGCATGAGGTAGAAGAGAAGTGAAAGTGAAGAAGAAAGGAAACGGAAGTCGCGGAAGTAAAGGAATTTTAATATTTAGGATATACCTTAAAAACGAATGGAGATCATAGAGCTCATGTAAGAGAAAGGATAAAAAAAGCAGTACAAATAATGAAGCATGTATAAGGAATAGGGAAAAGAAGGTTCAAGAAAGATTGGAAAAGAAGAAAGTAGTTATTTGATACGTGGTATGGCCGGTATTAGGTTATGGAGCGGAGATATGGGGATTGAAATAAGTGAAAGAGATTGAGAGTTTACCAGAAATCTATATAAGATGGACGCTAGGGGGACACCGGGGTAAGGGGTAAGTGGGAAAAGGAAGAAAACAAAAAGTGCAGAATACATTAATGGGAGGAGGAAACATGGGAGCATTTCTGGGAAGGATGTAGGAGAGGAATGGAAGATAAGAGAAGATAGTAAGAGAATGTGGTAAAGATTCTAGGGGAGTATATAATGGATAAAAAGTGGTTAAAGGAGTTGGAGGGGCTATAGGGGCGAATAGGAAAGAATGAAAGTGGAAAAATGGCAAAATAAGCATGAGATAGAAGAGAACTGAAAGTGAAGAAAAAAGGAAACGGAAGTCGCCTAGATTAGAAGAGTTAAGATTTGTAAGTAGTTATTAGTATGTAGTAGTATCAGTAAATGAAGATTCACACCCTCTCAATCACTCGAAAAAAGCATGTAACGTTTTAACAGAATCGCAGAAACTGAGCTCGCCAAAATAAGCGACATTCACAGAAAATTTAGTACCCAAGGGCTTTATATTCTCAGACAAGAAATATGAATTCTTAGGGACAGTTTATGGAAATTCAAAATACGATTTCCTGACGAAAAAAAAACTAGTTCACCACTCATTGTCACATAATCTGAATTTTTTATATTTATTGTCACACAATTCTTAAGTACGGTCGTTGCTTTAAAATTAAAATTTAAAAGTAGAAATTTCTAAAGAATGATTGAAAATACGTTTAAAAAATTCATCTTTAGTTTGAATATTACCTATTTCAAAAAGGGCTCGATACTTTATTTTTCTTTTAAATATAAAAATAGTTCGAAATCAGAAGAAAAAGAAATTCTGTAACGAAAAGTCGACTGCTAAACTTTCAAGTTGAAAGTGATTGAGTCTCACGGTGGTTGGATGAAAAATATTTCTTTGATTTTTCCTTGAGTTCTTAATTTTTGATTTTAAATATGTGCAATTCTCAATGTTTTAATCAATCTTTTATAATATATAATAGATTTTTAATAATCCTAAGCCAAGGCAATTAAATCTTTCTTTGAATATAATAAACTGAAATTCAGCCTAACAACACAAGATATAAAGAAAAAAAAAGAAAATAAGCAATGCTTTTAAAAGTCCTAACATATTATCAAAACAACTTTTTTAATTTTCTTTAAAAAATCGAAAATTGAAATTTTTGGCGCACAAATAAAAAGAGTAAAAAATGAAAACCTCCATTTGTTGATCAAACTATGCCAGATAAGAAGAAAAGGTAAAATAACAGAAATTATCATCCCAAAAAATATCTACAAATCTGTTAATAATCACTTCTTGATAGAACACTTAGTTTTACCGTTATTCGTGAAAATAACATTTAAAATAACAAAAACCACATTTTTGGAAAAACGGCACAAGCTAATAATTCTTTTCAAGCTATTAAACAAAATCGAAGATGCATAAATTAGAAGAAAAGTTAAACAAATTTTCAAAAAGAAGCCATATGACTTAAAGATACATTACCTGTCTTTACAATTTGTGTATTAAGCAGCGATGTACGGATTAGAACTTTGGTCGCGCAAAGTTACAGAGACCTGTCGACAAGCAGCGATTAAGGAGTCGAGAAACTCGGCGTAACTTGAGATCTCTTGCATTCATTAAGCTCTAATATTTGCCGTTTAGACTACATTCTATAAATGGAAGTTTCTTTAAACAATAAATGCAAAAACAATTAGAATAATTAAGCTAAAATTCAAACCTTAACTTTAAAGTTGGTTAGTGAGGAGAGCAGCATAGAGGATGAGTGATGTATGAGAGATAGTGAATAGAAGAGACTCGTGGCGGAGCGGGGTTGAAGTAAAACTGTATGAGAGCTGAACGAAGGTGTGATTTGGGAAATGAGGAGGAGAAAACTAAAAGTCTGATTGAGGTACATGTAAAAGAATAGGAAAGAGTGCTATGATGGTAGTTAGGAGAAGATTTGGTAGAAAGAATGAATCGAAAGGGAAAGGTGGGATTATGAAAGGTGGGTGTATGAACGAAATTTGATAAACACTGGCGAAAGGACGAAAGTTTCTGTGAGAGGGAGAGGTAGTTTGATAGGGTTTAAAAAGAAGTGAGAGGTACAAAAAGATAGTAAATTGATAAGAGGAGCGGTGAGAGCGAAAGTTAGGCTTCTAAAGGGAGTTTACTGTATAAGAAAGAGTTACCTGATCTAGAATAACCGATTAGAGGAAGAGCTGGCTAAAAGGGAGAATGGTGAGGAAGGAGAGGGAAGATGATGAGTGCGTAAGTTATAATGGAGATAAGAGCTTGCGTAGTATGGAGGATTCCATAAGAGGAAGGGTGCGGAAGAAAGGAGTATGATAGATAAGAGATATGGGATAAGGGCGAGAGATAAAGAGGTAATGAGGATACACAAAGAAGGAAGATGTATGAGAAGCGTTAATCAGAAAGTAGAGTGGTCAATTGATAAGCTGATATGAAAAACAGGTTAAGATGGTGGGTGGGAAGAGGAGGAAAAAATGTTTCGAAAAGCCAACTTGCATTGCTTGCATGGAACCTCCTAGAAAAAACTCTCAGAAACTATTAAAGAATGTATTAGTTCGGCAATATTTCTCCGTGTTTTTCTGGCAAATCCTCAAGTATGAGAAAGAGAAACTTCCTTTTGTGGTGACAAGATCACATCTATAAAAGAGCTTTCTTCTATTATTGGAGAGAAAATTGAAGCAACAGATCAGTCAAATCCGCTACAGACTTTGGTCTTGCAATAGGATATATATTCTACTTCAACATGACATGCCCCAAATTCGTCTCTTTCGAATCGAAGAAGGGCCTTTGGGATTTTCAGGGTGTCAGAACAGGAACTGGCTAGCAGAATAGTATGTATTGGGAACGAGGAGTAAATTGAGAAGAAGAGAGCAAGAAAGTGTGGATAGGGAAAGAAAGACACGGGAGTACAGACATGTAATTCGGAGACCAAACCAAGGCTCGATCCTTTCTGTATTAGGTATAACATGGAAGAGAAACTTTTTGAACTAACATTTTAGGGTTAGTTTAGGGTAAAGTAAACAGAGTGAAGTCTAAGCTGACTTAGTAATGACATTTCTAATGACTTGGACAACGTTTGTGTCAAATTGTATCTTAGATTCCTAATACCCAGTTTCAGTTGCACTACTTGCATTTAATGGTAGCAAAATTAGCAACAGAACTTGCAATCGTGTGAGAAAGAAAAAAGATTTGTTAAAAGTAACATTTTTTAATTTAAAGAAGCAACCCTAAAATAAATATTATTCATTTCTGCCATACAATATTTTTTTTTTGCACTGTCTATATGATTAAAAATATCATCGAGTTGGTTCCATTGAGGCACATACCATAAAATATTATAAAATTCAACGGAAAATACTAGAGATATTGGTATTGCAAACTCATGTCATAGCTCTTCGCCCCCCCCCCCCCCTCCACGACCAAAAAAACTGTCCACGTTTTATATGGATGGCTCCCTAAATACATATCAGAGATTTGCCGAACAAGATAACAATTACCTGTATTTATTTTTTGTATACATTATTGGTTTTAATATACATTTATTGTATGATATATTTATGTGGCAATTTAATAAGCCTCTTAGATTTCGCAAAAATCGTCAAAAATAAAGATCGACATTAGCATTTTACTTGTCATGTTTGTTGTCTTCCTTAACTTGCAATGTAAGATTAATTTAAATTATCATTATGTGCTCATGCTGTTTAAAGTACAAAATAACTATAGACGCTTTCGTAAATCTTTAAAAAATATTTTGAAATGTTAAGCACTTGAAAATCGAAACTCTTGAACAGCGTACACTTCAAAATTGAATTTTTTCAATAAATCAGATTAAACATGTTAAATGTAATTTTCAATTTTTCCACTAGGCTCATTTTTCTTTAGCAAAAATATTATATTTAAAATTGCTAAATCTGAAAGGGTTTAAGCCGTATTAAATTCATTAGGTTTCTCTTAATTCAGTTTAAAAAATTTTCCCGAATTTTTATGCAGAGATTTAATATTATTAATTATAATAATAAAAGTATATTTTGATTATGATTTGTCATAGTGACGTTTAAAATAACTTCGATCCAGATTCATAGCTTTAAAATGTAAAAAATAAAAAGAAGTGATTTTTATTATTGTGTAAGTGTTTACATTAGCAAAAGAATGTTTTTTGTAATATTATGAACATATTGTAAAATATGCATCTTATGATTTTTGTATTATCGAGTTAATTAAAACTTTTTTAACGCTTCCTGATTAAATAAGAATGAAATTAAAAATGTGGATACACTGTCAAAAAGAGCTCAAAAAAAATATACATAAATTTCTAAAAAGCGCGTACGTAATCATGTTACATCGTGAAATATAATTTAAAGTTTCAAAATAGTTTAAACATAACTTCTCGTGGCTCTTATTCAGCCTTCTGCCAATGTGCTTAATGAGCTGACTAAAAGTAAATTTCCACACAAATAAAATCACACAAAGCACTGTTTTCTTCGACGATGAATTTTTTTCTCAATAAATTGACTCTTCTGATGCAATAGAAAACAGGAAATAAAAAATAGAATTTACTGCTAGGCTAAACGAGACATTAGCACAAAACTTCTTACAATAATAACGCAATAATTAATTTTATTTTAGAATTTCACATGCATTTCAAGTTTTCGTCTACTGAGATTGAATTGTTTTTAGGTAAAAGAGAGATGCAGTCAATTGTTCTCATTTACATAATTATATTTTTTTGTAACTAATATCAATTTTAAGACCCTATTAATATTTAAAATTTGTTATGTTTTTTGTAGATTTTTTAATATTTCCCACAGCCGAAGCTAGGCGGGAACTTCAACTTCAACTTCAACTTCAACTTAATTCATTCTTTTAATAAGGCTGCAGCCTAAGGATAACGCATTTTTCATGAAAATATTGTTTTAAAAAAGATATATAATTGATCAAATAATTATGAATTTTGCGGAACTTCTTATGAATTTCTCCATTAAAAAGGCTGACATCGAAAAAAAAAGAATTTTTCTTTCGACAGATGCCCTAGCAATGCATTAAGTTATTAAAATTGTTTAAAAAACTCATAAAATAAGTTAATAACGTATGAATTATTTTGGAAATTATCATGACGTTTTTAGTTTAAAAAGTTGTTATTCGAAAAAACGAATGTTTCTTTCAACAAATGCCTTCTCTATGCATTTTTTTCTAAAATTTTTATAAAGAAATCATGAAATTTATTAGCTATTTATGAATTTTGCAGAAATGATCATGCAGTTCCGAGCTGAAAGAACTGGCATTGAAAAAAGAGAATTTTCTTGCTGACAAATGCCCGAATAGTGCATTTATTTATTAAATTTGTTTTTAAAAAATCATAATATTACTCAAAAAATGATAAAATTTTCTAAAATTAGCATGAAATTACTAATTAAAAAAATGACATAGAAAAAGGTGAATTCTATAGACCTGTAATTTCTCTATCACGAATTATCGAAGTTCGTGTTCGACAACCAGATGGCTCTTATGCGAGGAGGAACAACTAAAATTTCCGGGGACCCTAAGCTTGTAAATAGGACATAACGTCGACATCCTGACACTGGAGAGACCTATACATACCTGTGCCTCTCTGAAAGCTGCGTTCGGGACGCAACATCCTCCGATCATCAGGACCTAATTTATCTAAATTTGGATTCCTTTTCGCTTGCCAGGACTCTGCTATTTCCATATTTGTATTCGATAACCGCAGTTCACGTCAAAAAGTTCTCAGAGAAAGGTATAGAGCGTGCCATTCATACGTTGAAAACATAGAATGCATACTATACACGCTGGAACGCCATATGTCTGCAGGCCTGAGGCCTGACATCGTTCTCCAGGACTTCGGAAAACGAACAATATTCGTGATCGAATTCTCGACTCGATACCGGTTCTCTCGGAGGTGTGCGACTATCAGAAGTACCTAACCTCAAAGTAATACCTGCATTCCAAAAATATGCCGAGGAACGTGTGAGATTGATGCAGAGAGCTATCATTCTTGGGAAGCTCCATCTCCTTAAACCTCACGAGGGTTCCACTGATCCCTCGCGTCGTTGAGATTCCGCCGTTCCGTATGGTGAGCCCGTCTTACGGTTGAGAGATGTGGAAATGCAGTGACAAACTGGAATAGTTGGCGCCCCCTAAGCCATGTAAAGGCATCTCAAAACATTATATTGTTTAAACAAATGAATATATTTTATATTGCAATGAAATTTTCCTCCAATTTCTTTTTATACATATTATCCCTAATTAATTTCCTAATACACGTTTTGCATCCTATTTAAGAAACTAGTTTTCAAATGAATAATAAATTATTCATGATTTCCGATGCAATCCAAAATATACTTCTTCATTAAAAATTGATGGGACATCTAAATCCACTTTAATGTGCGCCGGCTGATATATTAATTTTTTACATATATTAACTTTCGAAGGCTCCTATACGTACGTTGAGGGAGTTACCAGATCAACTTATTTATGAAAAAAGTACAACTCTATTTTAGATTACAAATATAAAAGGGGGAAACTCATTTACTTTATTACAAAATTTTTACAAATTATCGGCTGTATTAAATTATTTTAGTAATTGTTACGTTTAAACTTAATTTTTATATTAGGATGGCTACTTATTACTGGAACAATTTTCCCTAAACCAAGTTACTAGATTACATTTAAAGAGTTCGGATCAAAGGATATATTTCTTATTTGGTAATTTGTAATATATTACTATATTTTGCTATACTTTACTCTAATAATTGTTATTATATCATAATTTTAGCATTTTTTCGCAATTGTTAATGTTATTATTATGAATTACTTTTTTAAATCAATTTTACCTTCTCGGCAAAAATACTTGAAAAATTGCAGTCTGTGTGTGACAAGTTTCATGTTGCCAAAACTTTTTGCCAATATTCATTTCTTTGACACGTTTATCTTTGTATATACAATAGATTATGATATGATGATTTGTGGACAGGAATTTAGAATGCTTGCAAATTTTATAGCACGAAATTTTTAAAACTAAGTATCCAAGTTTCAACAAAATTGTAATTTGGTGAATGCGAATTATCTTTTGTGAAAGTTTTATTCGGTTTAACAAGCACATTCTCATCACGTATCTGGTGCTTTGCCCCCGATTTTTTCTAAAACGCAAACTTTTCTACATTACGTTCAACACTTTTGTTTCACATGTATATTAAATTTATTTTTGTACCTCGGTCCGGGATTACTTATTCAGTTATTGCAAAATAAGACACCAATTTTATTTACATAAAATAATTTGATATTTTGGTTCCTTATTTTGCTCTGAATTTTATTCTCAGCTACCCTGGCAAATGTATCGTTTCAATCAATTTATATTATTACACTTCATTGTATGCACTCGTATTGGAACAGACGTATTTTCACTGCCTTGCTTTTATAATTTGAAAAGTGTGCCTTTTATGAATAAACTATTTTGTTATTAAAAAAAACTTTTTTTAAATGCTATTTTCTCGGCCACGCCCTGGGTACCCAGTCCGTCAATGTGACCATGTGTAGAAGTTTCTGCACACCCAAGGAGATAAACAGTTTTTTGTACGCGATTGTACAATATTTTTTCTTCATTGACACGATAAAAAGGAAATATTGTTGAACTTACGAAAAGCCTGCTTCACCTCTATTAACTTAACCTATTTGGATACATAAATCACTAAATATAAATTGGTTAACATTCGGACATATATTAAAAATGGTAATATATTTTTCTTAAAATAAATATCCATTGTCTAGACGAAGGTAAGCAGCACCCTACTCGCTCCTTGCCTCATAACCAAAATTTTTTTTTGTTATTTTTATAATGTTATTAAGTATATACACCGTTATTACATTACAACTCCCATCAACGTATAATCTCATTCTAAAATATGATTTGTTTTTATATGCAAGCTTTACGTTAAATGTTTCTTCAAACTTAAAATTCACAAGTTTCATTTCGCTCCGCTGTAGACTTTAAGGCAGAATAAAAATACAATTAAAAACAAAATTTTCACTCCAAGAGTTGACTGGAGGTTTTCAACTCTTTACTGACATGTAATTTCATTAACTCATTCTCCTGATGAGGAATATAGTGTATTCTTGAAACGAGTTAACTTGTTCCACCTCTTCCATTCTTGTTGAATGCTACCGGGCGCATTTTTGGTTCACCAACATTGAGGGCTTATGCTGAATAAGAAGTTGCGGAAAATGCTTCAGCGATGGTCTCGAAGTAAAAATCCGTAAACGAAAACTTAACGACCGTGCTATAGGCAAAGTGGATATTTAGACTCTCGAGGATATCAGGTAACCCCTTCGATTATTGAGACCTTACCATCGCCTATGGAGCTCTGCTGCAGCCGACCGCGAATTTTCCTAGATACTCGTGGTTCGATAGTTTCAAAATTCTTGCCGAAAAACTCGGCAAGGAGATCCAAGAGGCTAAGGCAATTGCCGCATTTATCTACAGGACGAGGACGAGAGCATCTACCATGAGCCCTCAGTAGACCGAAGGGAATAAAGAAACTTAGAAGTGCGCATCCCGGAGCGGTTTTTATCAAAGCAGCCGAGGGAGTCGGCAATGACCAGATTCTCACGAACCTTAAGAAAAAAGTGGAACCTGACGAACCTCAAACAAAAATCAAGGGAGTCAGGAAGACCAGAAATAAAAATGTCTTCCTAGAGGTGGGTAGACGTTGGCCATCGTAGCTGTTGTTGAGAAGAGTGGAGTAGTCTGCCACCCTGTATCAAATACCAAACTCAAGATTTTGTATGTTGATCCGACTACCAAAATTGAGGAAATAGAGGAAGCTCTAAAGAGGTTCTTTAATGGCGAATGTTCGTTAGACGCTAAGGTGTCTATTAAACAGAGACCTTCGAAGAGAACAAGAAGGGGTTAGTAAGGTTGGATGAAGAGCCGGCGTGGAAACTCATGCAGGCGTACCACATCAAGAGGAACGAGATGACAGAATGATAGTCCAGACAGGACAAAAAAATTTTGGAAATGTGATATCCAGACACATTGAGCTACTGTTCACTTCAGCAATCATCTCTACCGCAAAGGAGGATAAGTCTTGGAAGCCATGCTGCATCAGAAAAACGACCTACATATCGGCAAACGTAGATGAGGAAACAGAAGCTAGCAGGAGTCCGAGAAGGCCAAGGTCAAGTAACAAGTTAGAAGGAATAATCATACCAGTAAGGAACGACAAAGACGTAGAAGTCAAACCGATGTTAGAGGAATTTAGGTAGGAAGGGATTGACAAGAAAAAGCTAGAGAACATAGAGAGAAGGTCAAACATGGAAGCAGGTGGCAGGAAGAAGGATGAGCAGAAAGGGATCTGGGAAAGGGTAAATTACATGACAGAAAATAAAATAGGAGAATGTAGGAGTGAAAAGGAGGCAGTGACATCTACAGAAAGTATAAGGGCGGTGGAGGTGAGAATATAGAGGAAAACGAAGAAATAATATTCTAGTAAGACGGTTTAAGCTAAGGAGCGAAAGCAGAGGGAATAAAGTTGCGGTTGTGGAATTGGAGGACTAGGGTGATAAGTTAGGGTTAATGCGAAATAAAAAAAGCATAAAGAATAAGGGAGTTTTCATTCACCATGATTTGATGCGGAAGGAAACGGCTGTACAGAGAATGCTGAGCGACAGGGCTATAAGGGAAAAGAGTGAAGGGAGAAAGGCAAACGTAGGGTATAGAAAAATAAAAATATATGAGACCTAGAGAGAGAAAAGGCAAAAGGGGAGGAAATAATAGGGGACTCAAGGTTTAACAGGAACTATGTGTGGATTATACCAAGTAAGAGATCACAATATTTGTGTGAAAAAGTAGAGAAAGGAAGTCAGGAGCGTATAGCGAGGATGAGGTGTGGGTGCAGGGAGGATTTTAATAGGTTTTGGTTCTCTAGGGAGAAGAAAATGCGTGAATTGTCCTTTAACATTAGTTGGAGGAGTGTGAGGAGGTAGAAGAAAGTGGGATCAACATGGAGGTTTAATGCACAAAAGGGGAGAACAAAAGGGCAGTAGCATGGTTGAAGCGGGTGTTGAGCAAGATGGAGAGGAACAGAAGGAAGAAGAGTGGAAAGGAAAGATTGTAAATAGGAGAGAAAATGGATAAAAGGAAAATATAAATAGTGTAAATGGTAGATAAGTATTAAGCATTAGCCGCAGAGGCAGAAGTTGGCAAAGCGAGAAAATAGGGTCATGCATGCGAGACGAGGTGAGGCGCAGTGAGGAAGAGTAAACTATAAGAGCAAGCAGTCTTAGAGATAAGGTGTGAGTGGATGTTAGTTTTAAAGAGTTCATTGTTTGGCGACAAACTTTTCAATAAAGCAGGAACTAAAAACAAAATTGAAAAAAACCTAATGTTTATTAGCAAATAGTTATTTTTAAGAAGTAAGATGAATGAACAAAATATTATTTGATGTTTAATGCTCTTCTATAGAAGTGTGTTATTTCGAATAAATATTTAAAGTGGCAACATTAGAATAATACTGTGCTTTTGATTACAGTTTCAAAAATACCCACCAAATATTCAAAATTATTACAATTACTACGACAGAGAATGTTTTAGTGTAAACATACCTTTGGAACCTCTTTTTTCCTAAAGAAATTAGATGCAGAATTACGCATATTTGAACCTAGCAAGTGGCCTTAATAACGATTTTTTGAATCTTTATGTTCTAAAGATGTACGAAATGAATGTTTTATCAATAGTTTTCTTTGTTTGGGCACTCTTAATTACTTTACAATTTAGCTGGCGTTGAAAATAGATTTATTGCGATTATCTTAAATTTTTTAGCTGTGTTTTGAAGTAAGAAATATAATCTGCTGGCATCGATAAAAAGCTTGTATTGATTTTTCTGTATACATTTAATAAATAAAAAAGATCATAAAAACCTGATGATGAATGAGACAGTGATTTCTACATACATTATTAATCTATCACATACTGGAAGAAAAACGAAGGTAGCGGTTCAGCCTATATAGTTGTTGTTACATTCAGTAAATTCTTCAGTCAAAGTTTACAAAACTTTTCAAAAATGAAGATCCGCATTTGTGTTCAACTCGTTACGTTAATTGTCTGTCTTAATTTTAAATGTAAGTATTATAAAATATCTTATTATATGCTTATAATTTGGACAGCATATATTAAGCAGTTTGCATTATTTGAACGCCAATGAAGACATCGGAAAGTCAACTGTATTTTTTGTATACAAAGCCAAAGCTCAAATCATCGCTGTCGAACTCTTCAGAAAAAGTTGATTCATTTTATTAACACTTTTAAAAATATTTTCAATAAAATAATCAATTATACTTTTTTAATAAAAACTCGTTTGACAAGGTTGTATCATTGACATAATTGTATACTAAAGGAATTATTAAACAATCTTGGCGGGTTTTCTGATTAATCAAGATTATCCACTGTTAATCATGATCTACTTTAGAGTGGTCTTCCCTATATAAAATATTTATAATTACTACAAGAGATGCTTTCCTAGTAAAAAATCTACATTATCTTTTTCACAAAATTAGATGCAGAGTTCATGAATCCGAATAATCCAACTCCTAAAGGACGGAATACAAAAAGCCAACGACGTATTGATCAAGAACGTCAACTACAAGAAACACAGGAACAGCTAATTGCTGATCAACAAAATTTAGCAGCTCTACATCTTGGACAATCTGAACTAGATGAACCGCCCCGACTTGCATTTTATCGACCACCAATGATCAAAAGTCCTATTCTACAGCCAGATGGCAACCTTGCGATGGGAATTGTGTCACCTTTCGAAGATGATGAAGATAATACTGGGTCATCGTCTTCCCAACATGCTGCTTCTAAGCCTACAAAACCCAAACGTAATAATCCCAAATCTAACACTTCCAGGCTTAATAAGAGCGAGACATCCCGGGGTAACTAACTAAATTTAATGAAAGCAAACCAATGTATTATTCGTTAATAAAAACGTTACTATCCGAAACCAATCAAAACATTATTCTTACTATTAGGGCTCATCCATAAAATACGTTATCAATTTTCAGAAATTCTTTAACCCCACCCTTCCTCTCGTTGACAAGCGTTGATGTTTTATGCCCCCCCCCCCCAGCTCATCCTGAAAGTATCGGAGCCTTTAGATAAACGCCGATTTTACGTTTATAATGATTTTGTTCTGCTTTTATAGCGAGTTAAGTTAGTAACATGCCTGTGCTGTCTACGTGACCATGTGATGAATTAGAAACTTGGGTAATAAATCAGAAATTAAAATAAAAAAGTGATTCTCCGATTAAGTGTTAAAATGTGCATAATTGAATTTTATGTGACAATTAATCTCGGTATTATTGCATTTTTGAACTAAGAAATGTAACGTGTTCACCAAAATTGGTTCACTAAACCAAAGCAGTTTAATTATCAAATGAAAAATATGAAATTTAAATAAAAAAAGTCATTTTTCAACAACAATAAATGAATTTTCAACACAGCAGTTCCATTTTATATTAAAATGCTTTTCTAAGAAATAAGTTCAACTTTAAACCCTACTTGTTAAATTTTTAACCAAAAAGATAAAAAAAATATATATAATTTATAAAACTTAAAATACTTTGCCAAAACTTTGAATTTTCCACTAAGAAAAATATGTTTTTTTAAATAAAAAGAACAATTTACAAACCAAAAGAGACGAATTTTCAATAAAATTCAAGAATTCTGAACTAAAAAATGTAATTTACAACTAAAAAAGAAGAATTTTTAAACGTAAAGATTAATTTACAACCAAAAAAGATTAATTGTTAATAATATTCAAGAATTATCTACCAAAAACTTGAATTTTTACCTAAAAAAGATAAATTTTCAAACAAAAAGATTATATTACTATAAAAAAGGAAGTTTTATTCAAATTCAAGAACTCTCAACTACAAAGTTAAAATTTTAACTAAAAAAGATAATTTTTTAAATAAAAAAATGAATCAACTACCAAAAAATACGAATTTGTAATAAAATTGAAGAATCGTCAACCAACAAGTATGTACTATCATTCCCGTCGTGACTTTTAACAAGAAACCTGATGTTGACCTTAGTTTTGACCTTGAGGATGACCTTCAAGGTGATTGCAAGGTCAACGTTTTTAGAAATTGCAAATAACCCTTTTTGACGACGGAAATCAAAAGAACGGAAAATTTTACATTAAAATTTTTTCAAATTTGTACAGGTCACACTAAAATCATTTAAACTCAAACAATGTTTTGGAAAACGAAAGTCACATACAGAGTCAGCCTTAGCACCCTCAAAAACTTCTTGAGTAAAATTTTTCGTTAAAACTAAAAGTTGAACTCACTAACCGGACCTGAGCGGTCGTGACCTTTCAACGGCCTTCAGGTCATGGTCAAGGTCAAAATTTATACTCTCATTAATGCGTGATACTTACATAAGTTTTGCATCTATGGAAAATTTTTTAATAATTAAAATAGTTTAATCATTAATAATTTCAATAGTTAAAATGACCTTAGGTTTACCTTCAAGGTCATCCGGCATATATGACTTCAGTACATACCTGAATGCAAAATTTTCCGTTCTTCCGATTTCCAGTGTCAAAAGGGGCATTTCTATTTAATAAAAACAAGGTGACCTTGAAGGTCTTTAAGGTGATAAGTGGAATTTTCTCTCTATGAAAACGGTTGTTTCGGAAGCAGATTGCATGCAAATTTTCTTTATAAACTTTTCTGGGTTGATTGGTAAGACCCGACATTTTATAAAAATATATATATAAGTTTATGGATGGTTTCTAGAAATTAATGAGTATTTTTAAACAGTATTGTTCGAATATTTTCAAATATTGCATATAATCTATATGAACGAACATAAAAAATTACCAATAAATCTAGAATACTACTAAACTAAAATCAATTTTACCCTTATTTGATTAAATAAATAAAAGTATGCAATTAATACTTTTTCAAATGTTTTTGTCTGTGAACAGTGGTACAAAAGCAATCAGCAGGCCCCATTTAAAATAAAAAACAAAAAGCATATCCAATAAATCAAGCTCATTCAGTCAATTGTGTAAAAAATAATATCAATTTTATTATTCTATAAAAAATAATTTTAAACATTAGTGATATTTTATACGTTAGTCTTTTCTCTATTTGACATGTAATTTTTAATTGTTTTGTAAAGAAATATTTATCTGATACCAATTATACTTGATAAATTCTGCCAACTTTTAATAATTATCAATCGATAAGTGAAAATATTTATTAAAAAGAATTATTAAAAAGAAAAGTTGAAAAGAAAAAATATTTTAATATTGTGATACTTGTAATGCTTTTAAAAGGATTTTTAATTGCCTGCTGTTATAAAATCTTTATTCTTAATTCCTTCTGCTAATTTTGACGTTATCTTATCAAAATACTATTTGAAATCTTTCACACCTGTTTTACGTTTACGTGTTAAAATTCTAGATTCTCAAGTATATGTTTAATTTGACTTGCTAACTTGTACCTAATCTTATTAAATTTTAATTTATTATTTATTTGATCTAAATTATTGTAGAAGTTCCTAAGCAACCTTTTTTTGGGCTTTATAATTTTTACTTAATTTCACTTTTTCATTTTTCATGGAAAAAGGGAAAAATTATAAAAAATATCATTATTCGAAATATTGCAAAATATTTTTTATGATAATCCTAAAACTCAATAATTTGTATTGCATGACTTTATAATCTTTTTTATAATTCATATTCAAGTTTATCATTTTATAATCTAGATTACAATTCAATATTTCACAAAGTTAGATGCATAATTTAAAACTTATTAGGTTTGATTTATTTGCTTTCAAGATGCTGATATCAAAACACATCAATTTTAAACGAAGACAGGTATTATTTAATTTTTAAAGGTTTAATCACGCTAAAATTAATTATTTGTAAAGCCTCCAATGAGAAATTATATACCTTTCTACATTTAAAATTCAACAATTCTGTTAAATATATCATAACTTTTAGATAAAAATTAATTTCTCTGGTTGAAAATCAATTTTTTTCTTATCAAAAATTAATCTGTTTTACCAACAATTAAACTAAATATTTTTTTCTAATTATTTTGTTGATACGCTATTAATCTTTTTAGTTAGAAATGCATTTGTTTGGTTTAAAATTAAAATAAGTGGTTAAACATTTTTTTTCCTCGAAGATGTATTATTTTAGTTCGAGGTTACTTTTTTTTGTAAAAAATTTAACAAATTTTATTGGAAATCAGTTTGTTTTCTTGACAAAAATTAATTTTTTGAATCGCCCTTTTTGCTAGAAAATTGATATTTTTAATTAAAAATTAACCCATTTTATTGAAAACTCGTCTTGTTTAGTTGAAAATTTAATCAACATTTTGATAAGATCTTTTTCTGTATTGAAAAATCTTTCTTAATTTAAAATTTAACTGTTTTGTTAAAAATTTGTATCTTTCGGTTTAATTAAATAGTTTTTTGATAGAAAATTAAAATATTTTTTGCTTTGTTATTTTTTTTAAATAAAAATTCGTCTGTTCGTGTGAAGATTGGACTGCTTTTTTAAAAATTCCCTTTTTCTTGGTTTAAAATTAATTATTATAACTAAAAATGTAATCACGCAATTTTACATGAATAAATCTTGAATTTTTTCAGTTTTATTGTTCTTACAAATGAGACAATCTTTTTTAATTATGTGTGGATATGGAAAACATTCTTTTCTTCCTGTTTTTCAAATTACCCATACGGCGTTGAGGAAAAGGGACAACATTGCTGTCGAAATTTTCGTGATACATTAAGTTTTTAGAAAAAGGTTACAATTTCGTAACTATAAATTCAACATTCACTGCTTTTTATCACGCATATTTGATTTCAATTTGTGTCATATGTAAGAATATTATGTAAATAATTTTTCTAAATTAGAATGTGGATATTGCAAAACATACTTTTATCTTTGTTCCAAAAATTGTTGAAAGAATTTCGTATGTCACAATGAACAAGAAAAAAAATAGATTTCCCGCTCACCCCTCAGTCCGATTTATACTTACTCTGTCATATTTTAAATCTAAAAATAATAAAAATGTAAAATTTTTCAAAATATAATGGATATTCTATGATAATATATCTTCCTTCATTCCTAAAAAAATTCACCAAAGGTGCTTTATACCGGAAAATTCAAATCAAATGAAAAAGAACTGTTTAAACCAATAACTAATGAAAACCTTGTTCCTACAAAGACTAAGAGATAGACTCAATTAAATTTAATACAAAAATTAATAAAAACTAAGTTCTTTTTTATTTCAAGTTTTCTCTTGATCGCACTAACCTTTTCGGTAGTTTTTGAGCAAAACATTTTTTTTAGATTCTCGGGTTAGAAATACAGAAAAATTATTTACAAATACTGTGGAAATTTGCCAATTTTTTACTCCCTATAAGTATCTGAAAAAGAGAAAATCAAGTATTTAGTATTTATGCCGTAAAATCAGGCAATTTAATTTTAAGGTTGGTTCCCTCTTTTTCCAGAAAAAACGAAAAAGTGGGAAAAGTATCCAGGGGATTTCGCCACTCTGATAGAGCCGCGGCTGAGAGTAATCAAAAGATTATATAAACAGAAAACGAATATAAGATCAGAGAACAAAAGGTTCAGAAAATAACTTGTCTGCAGTATTTTTCACATTATTTAAACAGTTTTATTGGATTATTTTTAAAGTGTATAAATAAGCTGTGTGACCTTCACTAATCTAACGTATCTACACGTGGAATCAATTAAGATAGCGTCAGTGAGTACAGTCTATATTGTGATCAGTCCCAGTTAACAAAATTATTTTGCAATGAAGACCAACTTTAGCTTTTTACTCCTAATGTTCGTTATATTCCTATATTTTAAATGTAAGTGTCATATTATACATTACTTTCTTACAACGTGAACCATACA
Source organism: Druon quercuslanigerum (assembly GCA_010014905.2). NCBI lineage: Eukaryota > Metazoa > Arthropoda > Insecta > Hymenoptera > Cynipidae > Druon > Druon quercuslanigerum. The sequence continues at coordinate 19,901 of JAAAKG020217306.1, forward strand.
TAATAAAAAAGCCCTCTAGTAAATTAATAAGAATATTTTCAAACTGTAAAATATGAATTTAAGAATTTTAGAATATTGTCTAAGAAATACTATTTAATTGCCTAAAAAATATATTATTTATTATTCATGCAACAACCCTATTTCGAATCCATATTTAAAGTAGCAACATTGTACATGGTACCCGAGATGATGCCGGTATATCATCCCTCTGTGGGATACTTCTCAGAACAATACGCAACTTTGGAAACCGCAATACGTCGTCAACATAAAGCTAAATTTTCCAAACCACGAGATGCCAAAAGTGTTAATGTTCAGCACCAAAGTGGCTCTAGTTTTACAGAAAGGGAGATACCTTCAAAAAAACCTCGACGCATTGTTAAAAATCTGGCTGTATTTGAAGCAGTTCAAGCAAGCGGTGGAAAAGGTTGGCCACTGGGTCTACATTCCAAAAGCAGAAAAGAGTAACCCGATCAGGTCCGTCGTGATGAACCAGCGAGAAATTAAACAAAAAAGCTTTTTCTTCAGACAGTCAATCTTGTCACTTTTTCCTCGAAATGTATAAAATATTTGCTTGACAATAAAATATTGTTTCTTGACTTCTATTTACACTGCTCCATAACTCTTACGTATCCAAAATGTACAATTGAGGTCCTTCATCAGAATGGGTAATTGATTCTGAATTTTGTTTCCAGATGTTACAATGTAGCTGACTTATGCAAAAATTAGGCAAAAATATTGAACCGTGTGGCTTCAAAATTCAGAACCGACAATCGATTTTGATTAGGATCTTTAAGCCTAGTAGTAGAAAGCCACTATGATACAGAGAAAAATCATGCCCTAAATATTAATGGAAAATTACTATTTGGAATAGTTTAAACACCTAATAATTAAGTAGTAGAAAACTATTACTTGATGGCATCAGTAAAAACATCTGAATTTAATTCCGCGTTATAATTAAAACAAGGTTATAAAAATACGAGAAATAAAACACTTTAATAAATGCGTGCTTTTGTATAATATATCAACCATTTTTTAAAGAATAAGAGAATATTGCGAAACTTATACACTTTGCCACTTGCTCCAACATAAGAACAGGTATATACATAATTCGGAATTAATAAAGCTGACAGTACTGGTAATAAATCTATCATATAAGAGTAATCACGATACTGGCTTAGTATATAAATGAGGTGAATATTTAGTTATTTATGTTTACATAACTTAGTTCTGTAAACCGAGGGTATTATGAAATTTTGTTCAAATTTCACTTTTAGTCACATAAGATAAAATAAGACAACATTTTATGTAAAAATATGAATTATTAATAAAAACTCATTATGGATCAAACTACAAAAATTGTAAATAATGTTATAAGCAAATTAATTCACAAAAGTCATTTTTTCGTGATTCGCAATGATAGCTATTTTAACCCAAATCTTTTGTATAAAGTATCACAGATAATGATGTGCGCTTACATTAGGTTAGGAATAGATAATATTTTCCAATTATTTAAACAATTTTTATAAACAAATGTACATTTAAACCATTTTTTCATAAATAGCTCTGATTTTTTGTGTGGAATCAATGCAAAATGTCTTGCAAAAGACTCTTTGCTGACATATTTTTAATAGTGACAAAAACTGGTAATTATTTTTTTTAAATTAATGAACAATTGCACATTTTTATCATTTATTTTTAATAGGCTAGATTTTTTTGCAGAATTAACTAAAAATGTCTTGGCAAAGACGAATTGCAAATGAATCTTTCTTAAAATAAAATAAAACAAATGAAGCAAACAAAATCAGGAACGACTTGAAGTTGCTGCAGCTACATATAAATTGTTTTTGGTACCTATCAACTATACCTAAAAACAGTTGAATGTACAGTAAAACCTGTGAAGTTGGCCACCTTTTCAACCTGGCTACCTGTCTAAGTTGGACTGGTTTTCACGGAACCGGAAAACTTGCATTGACTTTAATAGGATCTCTCTTTGATAAGTTAGCCACCTGTCTATCTTGTATCTTGGCCGCCTTTTTGCAAGATTTTCACATACTCCAACCTGCCGAAGT
>JAAAKG020217317.1:2570-21968 GCA_010014905.2 Druon quercuslanigerum
TATCAAAAATTCCACAATTTCCAAAAAATTCAGAATTTTGCCAAAAAGTTCACAATTTCAGGACGTACCAAAATTTTTCAAAAATTGATAAAATTCCAAAGACTTTTAAAAATGCCTAAAATTTAGGGTAAAATTACCAAAAATTTTGAAAAATTCCTTAAAAATTTCAAAGTTTTGATCAATTTCCAAACTTTTACCAAAAATTTCCTAAAATTACCAAAAGTTTTGATAAATTTCCAAGCTTATCCAAAAATTTCAGAATTTTTAAATATGCTGATAAATTTCCAAAAAATGTCTTGAAATTTTTGTAAAAATTGCCAACAATTTTGATAACCTTTCAAAAACTTTCAGAAATTACCAAACATTTTCGAAATATTGAAAAATTTATCAAAAATTCCACAATTTCCAAAAAAATTCAGAATTTTTCCAAAAAGTTCACAACTTCAGAAAATACCAAAATTTTTTAAAAATTTAAATTTCCATAGACTTTAAAAATTTCCTAAAATTTTAGTGAAAATTACCAAAAATTTCATTCTTTCGATCAATTTACAAACTTTTGCAACAAATTTCACAATTTCCTGAAACTACCCAAACTTTTGATAAATTTCCAAGCTTATCCAAAAATTTTGATAATATTGCCAAAAATTTCAAAATTTTTAAATATATTGATAAATTTTCAAAAAATGTCCTAAAATTTTAGTAAAAATTGCCAAAAATTTTTATAATTTTTCAAAAACTTTCCAAATTCCAAACATTTCCAATAAAAAAATGGATAAATTTGGTCAACAATGACCAAAAATGTTTGATAAATTTCCAACATTTTTCAAAATCTCCATCTCTTCTTTTTATGGAAAATACAACTTCATGGGGTTTTTGCCACTTCTAAACATAATTAAAAAAATAATGGATCTATTTTGTGTCGACTCGGAACAAATTTCCAGACGATACGCATCAAAATACGAAGAAAAAAATTCGAATGCATTTTTTGGAACAGCCTAATGTTTTGAGACAAGAAAAAAAATGGAATTAGAGGTGGAAAAAAGTGTGATTTACTGAAGTCAGCGACAGCAATTGTTTTGGATGACCTGATTAATTTCTATCAAAGCATCAGCGACAAAAAAATATAGACGGACAATACAGAAAACGAAGAGAATACGTACGTATAAGTAGATAGATAGAGTCTGCGGCGGACAACATGAAAGCAATAGAAACCACAGAGCGACATAAAAGTCACACAAACACTGAAACGCGAGATTTTTAAATAAAAGAAATTTTAAAAAAGTCAAGAAGAAATTAAGATAAGTACTCAAACTAAATATAAGAAAACTAATAACGAAAAAAAAACAGGAAAACTAAGAACTCTAGACACAAATTGGAAGAATAGTCGAGGACGGATCCAGAAAATTTTTCGGACGCGATTGTGAATTTTCTTGAACGAATGTATAAAATTTAACTATTTCGTTGAAAATTTATCTGTTTTGGTAGAAAATTAATATTCCTGGTAGAAAATTCGTCTTTGTTGGATAAATTATATTGTATTTTTATTTAAAAATAAAACATTTGTTGTCGAAATATAAACTAATTTTTTTAATTAAAAATACATTTAGTTACTTAATTAATTTAAAAATTAATTTTTTCGTTGCAGATTCATAATTTAGTGGGAAATTTACCTGTTTATTTAAAAATGATCTTCTTGTTTAAAAAAACATACTTTTGGATTGAAAATTCATCTGTTTTGTAAAAAATAAAATAAATTAATACTCCTAGTTGAAAATTAAACTGTTTTGTTAGAAATTTATGCTTGAAATGAAATTTATTTTTTTGGTTAAAAAATGGAACTTTTTTCATTGAAAATTAATGTGTTTTTGTTGAGGATTCAACTATAATATTTTGTCTAAAATTCGTTGTTTTGTTTAAATTATCTTGTTTTTTATTTAAAATCAAAATATTTTTTGTTCAAGTATCTACTATTACATTTTTTTATTTAAAATTCATCTGTTTTGTAAAAAAATCAACACTTTGGTAAAAAAATTAACTATTTGGTTCAAATTTTTTTTTGTAAATAATTAATACTCCCGGTTTGAAAATTAAACTGCTTTGATAGAAATTTATGCTTGAAATTAAATTTATTTTTTTGGTTAAAAAATGCAACTGTTTGATTGAAAATTAATCTGTTTTTGTTGAGAATTCAAAAATAAAATTTGCCTGAAAATGCGTTGTTTTGTTTTGTTTAAATTATCTTATTTTTTATTGAAAATCAAAATATTTTTTATGAAATATCCACTATTATATTTTTTTATTAAAAATTCATGTTTTTAGGTTTACCATTCAATTGCCTCGATGAAAGTGAAATTACTTTCTTCAAAATTATTTTTCTTTGGAAAATTGAACTACTTTCTTGAAGTTTTCTTTTTTGCGATTAAGTAATTTTTTAAACTGATAATTTAACTAGTTCGTGGAAAATGAACTTTTTTGTTGAAATATAACCATTTCTGGATAAAAATTGAATTTTTAACTTTAGAAATTCAACTATTTGGTTCGAAATTCCTGCAATTAGTAAAAATATCGTCTTTCTAAATTGAAAATTAAACTTTTTTTTGTTTAAAAGGTATGTAATTTATTGAAAATTAATTTTTTTATTTAAAAAACAAAATTTTTTTAAGGCTTAAAATATAACTATTTGATTGAAAATAAACTTTTTTGTTGATAAAAAATATATTTTTAGGTAGAAAATCCATCTGTTTTGTAAAAAAGTCAATAATTTGGTACAAAATTTAATTATTTGGTTGAAAATTGGTCTTTTTTGGTAAAAATTAATAAACTTGGTTTAAAATTATTCTGTTTTTATTGAGGATTCAACTATCATATTTTGCTGAAAATTCGTTGTTTTTTTGTTTAAAGTATCTTGTTTCTTATTTAAAATCAAAATATTTTTTGTTGAAATATCCACTATTACATTTTTTATTTAAAATTCATCTTTTTAGGTTTACCATTCAATTTCCTCGATAAAAGTGGAAATACTGTCTTCAAAATTATTTTTGTTTCGAAAATTGAACTACTTTGTTGAAGTTTTCTTTTTTGCGGTTAAAAAGTAATTTTTTAAACTGATAATTTAACTATTCCATTTCGGGTTAAAAATTTAATTTTTAACTTTAGAAATTCAACTATTTTTTTCGAAATTCCTGTAATTTGTAAAAATATTATCTTTCTTGGTTGGAAATTAAACTTTTTTGTTTAAAAGGAATATATTTTATTGACAATTTATTTTTTATTTTAAAAAATTTTTAAAGCTTAAAATATAACTATTTAATTGAAAATCAACTTTTTTGTTGATAATAAATATTTTTAGGTTGAAAATCCATCCGCTTTGTGTAAAAAAATCGTTATTGTTGGATAAATTATATTATATTTGATTTAAAATTAAAAAAATTGTTGTCCAAACATCAACTATTTTTTAAAATTAAAAATACATTTAATTACTTAATTAATTTAGAAATTAATTTTTTCGTTGAAGATTCATAATTTAATGGGAAATTTAACTGTTTATTTAAAAATGACCTTCTTTGTTTAAAGATATATATTTTTGGATTGAAAATTCATCTGTTTTGTGAAATAACTCAACACTTTGGTAAAAAATTTAACTATTTGGTTCAACATTTTTTGTTTTTGGTAAAAAATTAATACTCCTGGTTGAAAATTAAACTGTTTTGATAGAAATTTAGGCTTGCAATAAAATTTATTTTTTGGCTGCAAAAATGATTGAAAATTAATCTGTTTTTGTTGAGAATTCAACTATAATATTTTGCTGAAAATTCGCTGTTTTGTTTTGTTTAAATTATCTTGTTTCTTATTTAAAATCAAAATATTTTTTGTTGAAATATCCACTATTATATTTTTTTATTAAAAATTCATGTTTTTAGGTTTACCATTCAATTGCCTCGATGAAAGTGAAACTACTTTCGCCTTAAACTAATATCGCCTTTCTTGGTTGAAAATCAAACTTTTTTTGTTTAAAAGGTATGTATTTTATTGAAAATTTATTTTTTTATTTACAAAATAAAATTTTTGTAAAGCTTAAAATATAACAATTTGATTGAAAATAAAATTTTTTGTTAATAATAAATATTTTTAGTTTAAAATTCAACTGTTTTGTATAGACAATTCGTCTTCTTGTATTGATAACTTAATAATTAAGTAGAAAATTTAACTATGCGATAGAAAATTTAACTGTATTGCAGAAATTGATATTTTTAGTTTTTAATTTAAACTGTTTGGTTTAAAATTTATGCATTTTGTTGAAAATTTGTCTTAGTTGGATAAATTATATTGTATTTTATGTAAAATAAATAAAATAAAATTTATTTTTTTGGTTGCAAAAATGCAACTGTTTGATTAAAAATTAATCTGTTTTTGTTGAGGATTGAACTACAATATTTTGCTGAAAATTCGTTGTTTTGTTTAAATTATCTTGTTTTTTATTTAAAATCAAAATATTTGTTGTTGAAATATCCACTATTATATTTTTAAATGAAAATTCATCTTTTTAGGTTTACCATTCAATTGCCTCGATAAAAGTGGAAATACTTTTTTAAAAATTATTTTTGTTTGAAAAATTGAAATAGTTTGTTGAAGTTGATTTTTTGCGGTTAAAAAGTAATTTTTTAAACTGATAATTTAACTAATTCGTTTAAAATGAACCTTTTTGTTAAATTTTAACCATTTCCTAGTTAAAAATTGAATTTTTGACTTTAGAAATTCAACTATTTTTTTCGAAGTTCCTGTAATTTTTAAAAATATTATCTTTTTTGGTTGGAAATTAAACTTTTTTGTTTAAAATAAATATATTTTATTGACAATTTATTTTTTATTTTTAAAAAATTTAAAGCTTAAAATATAACTATTTCATTGAAAATAAACTTTTTTCTTGATAATAAATATTTTTAGGTTGAAAATCCATCTGTTTTGTATAGAAAATTCGTCATTGTTGGAAAATTATATTGTATTTGATTTAAAATTAAAACATTTGTTGTCGAAATATCAACTATCATTTAAAATTAAAAATACATTTAATTACTTAATTAATTCAAAAATTATTTTTTTTCGTTGATGATTCATAATCATGGATCGAAATATAACTGTTTATTTGAAAACGATCAACTTTGTTAAAAAAAATTTTTTTTTTATTGAAAATTCATCTCTTTTTTAAAAAACTCAACAATTTGGTAAAAAAATTTAACTATTTGGTTCAACATTTGTCTTTTTTGGTAAAACATTAATACTCCTGTTTAAAAATTTAACTATTTGGTTTAAAATTGATGAATTTTGTTAAAAATTCCTCTTTGTTAAATAAATTTTATTTAATACTAAAACATTTGTTGTCGAAAAATCAACTATTAACCATTTTTTTTAAATTCATTTTTTTCGTTGAAGATTCATAATTTTTCGTGAGAAATTTAACTGTTTATTTGAAAATTATCTTCTTTGTTTAAAAATGTATCTTTTTGGGTTGGAAATTTATCTGTTTTGTAAAAAAAACTCAACACTTTGGTATAAAATTTAACCATTTGGTTCAAAATTTTGTTTTGTAAAAAATTAATACCTCCGGTTTGAAAATTAAACTGTTTTGATAGAAATTTATGCTTGAAATGAAATTTATTTTTTTGGTTAAAAAAATAAATTTTTTTAAAGCTCAAAATATAACTATTTGATTGAAAATAAACTTTTTTGTTGATAATAAATATTTTTAGGTTGAAAATCCATCTGTTTTGTATAGAAAATTCGTCATTGTTGGATAAATTATATTGTATTTTATTTAAAATTAAAACATTTGTTGTCGAAATATCAACTATCTTTTAAAATTAAAAATACATTTAATTACTTAATTAATTCAAAAATTATTTTGTTCGTTGATGATTCATAATCATGGATGGAAATATAACTGTTTATTTGAAAATGATCAACTTTGTTTAAAAATATTTTTTTTTATTGAAAATTCATCTGTTTTTTCAAAAACTCAACAATTTGGTAAAAAAATTTAACTATTTGGTTCAACATTTGTCTTTTTTGGTAAAAAATTAATACTCCTGGTTGAAAATTAAACTGTTTTGACAGAAATTTAGGCTTGAAATTAAAATTATTTTTTTGGTTTGAAAATTAATCTGTTTTTGTTGAGGATTGATCCATAATATTATGCTGAAAATTCGTTGTTTTTTTGTTTAAATTATCTTGTTTTTTATTTAAAATTTATTTTTTGAGGTTTAGAATTTAAATGCCTCGATGAAAGTGAAACTACTTTCTTCCAAATTATTTTTGTTTGAAAAATTGAACTACGTTGTTGAAGTTTTCTTTTTTGCGGTTAGAAAGTAGTTTTTTTAAACTGATAATTTAACTAGTTCGTTGAAAATGAACTTTTTTGTTGAAATTTAACCATTTCTGGTTGAAAATTGAATTTTTAACTTTAGAAATTTTACTATTTGGTTTAAAATTGATGAATTTTGTTAAAAATTCCTCTTTGTTAAATAAATTTTATTGCATTTTATTTAATACTAAAACATTTGTTGTCGAAAAATCAACTATTAACAATTTTTTTTTAATTCATTTTTTTCGTTGAAGATTCATAATTTTTCGTGAGAAATTTAAATGTTTATTTGAAAATGATCTTCTTTGTTTAAAAATGTATCTTTTTGGGTTGGAAATTTTATCTGTTTTGTAAAAAAAAAACTCAACACTTTGGTATAAAATTTAACTATTTGGTACAAAATTTTGTTTTGTAAAAAATTAATACTTCCAGTTTGAAAATTAAACTGTTTTGATAGAAATTTATGCTTGAAATTAAAATTATTTTTTTGGTTCAAAAATGCAACTGTTTGATTGAAAATTATTATGTTTTTGTTGAGGATTCAACTATAATATTTTGCTGAAAATTCGTTGTTTTTTATTTGTTTAAATTATCTTGTTTTTTATTTAAAATCAAAATATTTTTTGTTGAAATATCCACTATTATATTTTTTATTTAAAATTCATCTTTTTAGGTTTACCATTCAATTGCCTCGATGCAAATGAAACTACTTTCTTCAAAATTATTTTTATTTGGAAAATTGAACTACTTTGTTAAAGTTGTCTTTTTTGCGGTTAGAAAGTAATTTTCTAAACTGATAATTAAACTAATTCGTTGAAAATGAACTTTTTTTATTGAAATTTAACTATTCCATTTCTGGTTAAAAATTCAATTTTTAACTTTAGAAATTCAACTATTTTTTTTCAAAATTCCTGTAATTTGTAAAAATATTGTCTTTCTTGGTTGAAAATTAAACTTTTTTGTTTAAAAGGTATGTATTTTATTAAAAATTAATTTTTTTATGTTGAAAACAAAATTTTTTAAAGCCTAAAATATAACCATTTGATTGAAAATAAACGTTTTTGCTGATAATAAATATTTTTAGGTTGAAAATTCAACTGTTTTGTATAGAAAAGTCGTCTTTTTGTATTGGAAACTTAACTATTAGGAAGAAAATTTAACTATGCAATAGAACATTTAACTGTATTGCAGAAGATTGTTTTTTAAATTTAAAATTAATTTTTTCAAGGGATAATGTAACTAATCCATTTTTGGTGAAAAATTGATATTTTCAGTTTTTAAATTAAACTATTTGGTTCAAAATTCCTGTAATTACTTGAACATTTGGCCTTTTTAGTAGAATAATAATGTTCTTTGAAAATTCAACTTTTTGTTTAAAAATATATGTATTTTGTTGAAAATTTATTTTTTGGTTAAAAACTAATTTTTTAATTTCAAATGTAAATTTTTGATTGAAAATTTATTTTTTTGTTGAAACTTTCTACTTTTAGGTTGAAAATTCAAACGTCTTGCATATTAAATTCGTCTTTTTGTCTTGGAAATTTAATAGTTTAGTAGAAAATTCCATTTTGTTGTAGAAGATTCGTTTTTTATAATAAAAATTATTTGTTTTTTTTTCAATAAAAATTTAACTTTATGTAATTTGAAAAAAAATCATGGTTGAAAATGCAACTATTTAGTTAAAAATTTATGTATTTTGTTGAAAATTCGTCTTTTATAGTAGAAAATTAGTTTTCTTGGTTGGAAATTCTATATGTTGAACAAAATTTTTTTTCTTTATTGACTGAAAAATCTTTCTTGTTTGAGGATTCATATCTTTAGTTAAAATTTCTTCTATTTTGGTTCAATTAATCTGTTTCTGATTTAAAATGAAAAATTTCCCTTGTTTAAAATATCAACTTTTATATTTTATGTTAAAATTAAGAAATAAATAAGATCTGATGCAAAAAAATTCAAATTTCAAATTTGGTTTCTAAAATCTCGGGTCGCTGGATCCGCCCGTGTAAATAGTACAAATAGAAATAACTACAAGGGATTATATTCCAAGATGATTTATTTCTACGCTTTACAAGTTTTCGTACATGAAAGTTTCTTTCGAGAGTGTGCACGAAAAATAAATAACAATCGCCTTCTTGAAATGCCAAAAATGCAATCGTTTGCCGCTAAATAAAAAAGCGGCTATCCCATTTATTGGACGGATTCTTATTTGCGTTCTGCGAAGGCACTAATATTTTATCTGACTACAGATTCTGAGATTTGTGAGTCGAACCTCCTCGAATTCAACAGCTAGAGTTTCTTCTCCAATCTATAAAATTATCTTCAATGAATTCTCTCCGATTTTTAATATTGAGAAATTCACTAATCCGAGATATTGAAAAATTCAAAATTGATAGAATAAAGATTAATTAAATTCTTGATTGACGACTGAAGATTCAATTTCCAGTTCCAAAATGAACATGTTTCCCTAAAGCGATTAAAATCCCATTTAGAACCTGGATTATTATTTCGAAATTAATTATTGAAAAGTAATTAATTTCTCTCTGAACGAAAACGTGTTGGTTATTTGTTTATTTGTTTATTGTCATTGGTTGGTTTTTTTTTGGGGGGAAAAAATGGATTTTTCATTTCGGCTGAAACGTTCTCACATACCTGGGGTCGTATGTCCGACGCGAGATTTTTCTTTTGTTGGTTGACCAGAAGGTAGTGGACATACGGCAGCCGCTGAGTTGTTTCTTGTCTCCTCGCTGGTTACTACTACCGAATCGTACCATGCAACAATGCAAAGCGACCCGAGGCGACTTTTATTTAGTTACATGATCTCAAATTTGTTAAGCAATGGAATTCTAATATTATGAATATATACCGAAAAAGGAAAAAGAAATTTTAATTAGTCAACTCCTTAAAACATTGATCAGGGTTGCTACAAAATCGCAATTACAAAGTTCTTTCGATCTTTACAGGATTCTCCAAACAATTTTTTAAAGTCAGGTTGGCCGCGAAACTTAATTTTGAAAAGTGGATAGAATATTTTTTTATTGTTTGATTAAGGAAAAAATAATTAAATACATAGTTGTAAGACGTTAACTTTTTTCTAAAGAATTAAATATTAATTATTTTATAAATTTTATATGTTATTTGATAATTATTAATGAAAAATTAATAATTAGAATAGTAATGATGACATTCCGATAAGAGTTGCAACAAGCTAAAACCATGCATTTTATTGTGTTCTTGTAAACCAATCAATAATATAATTGTTTTGAATTATTATTGAAAAAATATATTTTTTCGTTTAAAAACAGTGTGAATAAACTAAACGTTCTTTTGAAATAAAACGAATTTAAAATATTTTGATTTAAAAAAAATCAAGATAAATTCATTAGCCTTTAAAACAATTCAAGTTCAATTTAAAAGAATTCAAATTAATTGGAAAAAATTTGAAAAATTCCATTGATTTCAGTAAAGCTGGAATTTGAAGTGAGATCAATTAAAAATCCTTGAAATCCATTGAAATCCCTTGAAACCTTTTAAGGTTTTGAAAATGCTTTGAAATAATTTAAAATACCCTAAAATATTTCAAATCTTTTAAATTCTAATAAATTATTAAAATCAGTTGAAAATTCCATGAAATACATTAAGGCTTTTAAATTTTGTTAGCATTTTTAAAAATACCCTTTAATTTAAAATCCTTTAAAATTCCTTAAAATATCTGAATTATTTTTAAATACTCTAAAATATTTCAAACACTTTGAAATCCCTTTAAATATTTGAAATTAGTTAAAAATTCCTTAAAATATTTTGGAATCCCTTCAAACTTTTTAAAGCCTTTGAAAATGCCTTGAAATAATTTAAATTGCCCTGAAATATTTTTAATCTTTTAAATTCTAGTAAATTATTAAAATCAGTTGCAAAGTCCTTGAAATCTTTTAAGGCTCTTATATTTTTTTAACATTTTTAAAAAAACCCCTTATATCTGAAAAATCTTTTGCAATCACTTTCAATTATTAAAATATATTTAAAATCCTTTAAAACCCCTTACAAATATGTTAAATCCCTTAAAATAATTAAAATAATTGAAATATTTTGTTTAATCGTCTGAAAATACCTGAATTCTTTTTGAATGCTCTAAAATATTTCAAACCCTTTGAAATCCCTTTAAATTTTTGAAATTAATTAAAAATTCTTATAAATCAGTTCAAAATTTCTTGAAATATTTTGGAATCCTTTCAAACTTCTTAAGGCTTTTGAAAATGCCTTGAAATAATTCAAAATGCCCTAAAATATTTTAAATCCTTTTAGAATTCTATTAAATAAGTGAAAAAATTTAGCAGATTTCAATACTTTCAAAAGATTTCATAGTATTTTACCGATTTTAGGGCATTTTTAAAGATTCCAAGTAATTTTCAATTTATTTTAGTTACTTAGTAAAATTCTAAAGAATTTAAAGTATTTTAGAATATTTTAAATTATTTCAAGGTATTTTCAAAAGCTTTAAAAAGTTTCAAGGGATTCTAAAATATTTCAAGGAATTTTGAATTGAATTTAAAGAATTTTTTATTAATTTCCCAAATTTAAAGGAACTTTCAATATATTTCAATAATTTGTAGTGATTGCAAGAGTTTTCAGACTTCAGGGCACTTTTTAAAATAATAAAAAAATTTAAGAGCTTGAAAGGATTTCAAGGGATTTCGAAAGATTATAAAAGATTTGATATATTTTAAAATATTCCAAGAAAATTTCAACTGATTTTAGTAGTTTAATAGAATTTTTCATAGGATTTAAAATATTTTAGGGTATTTAAAATTTTTTAAAAGTAGTCCCTTAAAATCATTCGAATCTATGGAAATTAATAGACATTAGTTTCCTTGAAACTTTTCAAAGCTATTACAAAATTAATTTAATTTTAAAAAATCTGTTAAAAATTTCTTGGAATCTTTAAAGATACTCTAACATATTTCAGAATAATTATACAAATATTTAGAAAAAGATGTAGAACTAAATTCCAGACTGAACCAATGGGTTAATTTTTTGAAAAAAGTGACTAAAGCGATCTTTTCATTTGAAAAAGTTATTTGACAAAAAAAAGTTACCATGACTTTTGAATTTTTTTTAAATCTCTGACTTTCCTTGGCCACCGAAATTCCTTAACATTTTCCTGATTTCTAGGTTTTAATTAACTTGCGGCCACCATAATAAATTAAAAATAATAGATTTTTAAGGATCGTAAAACAATAATATACATAATCCAATATTAAGTAGATGATTTTGATATATTTTTGCGATTTTTCAAATATATTCCCACTGTAGCAACCCTATTTTTAGTCAATCCATCTATAAAATATAAAACAAAAATTAATCTTTTCCGACTAGCAGTTTTTTCTTGAATCGAATCCTGCTTTAATTTCAGGACTTTATTGTATCTAACGCATTTCAATTCCCTTTATTGTCCACTTCGGGACATCTAGTACTTTGTAGAAAAATATCAGATAAATTGTATATAAAAATATAAAAAGCACTTAAAATAAAAACATAAAATAGATCATTATAGTAGCTATGAAGTTAAGAAACAAATACTTCACTTAAATGTTTCAAAAGCACATTTTATACAATATATAAATAAATTAAATTATAGATAAACAGGGTGTCTACCAGACGGATGATTTTAAATTTCCGGCCATTTTCCTCTCGAGAAATTACTTATTTATTTATTGACAGACTAATTAAAACATATAATTTTATTCATATTTATTTTCAAGATTTTATATGCAGTTCCCATAAGCAGTAAAAAATTATATTTTGTATCAAAAAGAAAATAAGGAAAATACAAAATAAATATAAATTTTTTTCTTTCAAAAAGATTCAAAGATATATAAATTCTTAATAGTTTTTTAATTTAAAAACAATTTTTTCTTAAATTTGCAAGAGAAGAGCAATTATGTAAATAATTTTCTGTGATTCTCTAGAAATTGACATTTAAAATAAACTCAAGAACATTGGAAAATGTTTACAATTTCAAATTTTATCAAAAATTTTCTGCATTTTATTCAGAATTTAGATAGCTTCCAACCTATTTCAGAGAAAAAATTTCCAACTCATAATTAATAAAATTAACAAATTATTAAATACCAGACTTCACGCTACAAAATGTTATAAAAGCTATTTTTCACGGAAATAGGGGAATAATAGGCCATAGATTCTTTCAAATAAAATTAATGTATAGGTACCAAATAGTTGAATTTTAAACCTACAAAAATAAATTTTCAATCAAGAACTTTTCTGCCAAGAAAGATGAATTTTTAATGCAAAAAGTAGCATTTTCTATTCATAAGGACACATTTTTTAACAAGAGTTGAATTTTTGACCAAAAAACGATGACAATTTTAAGAAAATAATAAAAATTCCCATTAAATAGTAAAATCTTTAATCCAAGAGATGAATTTTCAAACAAATTATTGAACTTTCATAAAAATAATACAATTTTCGACTAATATTAATTTTTCAACTAAACAAAAAAAAAGAATTTTCAACAAAAGAAATTAATTTTCAACTAAAATAATGATTCATCAACAAAACAAAAGTTGAACTTTTAACCAAGTAGATACTTTTCAATAAAAATAATGAATTATCAAGGAAAAATGTAACAAAGATGAAATTGCAACAAAAGAGTTGGTTTTTCATCCAAAACAGATTTTCTAATTAATAGGAAAAAAAATTTCTACAATAAAGTTGAATTTTTAAGCCGAAAATATGAATTTACAACGAAACTTAACCGAATATTTGAATTTTCAACTAAAAACTATCAATTTTCAATCAAAAAATAGAATAGTTAAATTTTCTGTTCAAAAAATTTCAACCAGAGATAAATCTTAAACTAAGTTGATGAATTTTTCTACCATAAAAGGCGAATTTTCTACTAGAAAAAGATCAATTTCCAATCAAAAACAGAATATTAAATTTTGATATAAATTTTTTTTTAAAATTTCAACAAAATAGAATAGTTCAATTTTCGGTTAAAAAATTATTTAAAAAACACGAATTTTCAACAAAAAAGTTAAATCTTTAATCAATAACATGAAGTTTCAACAAAATGGTTAAACTTTCAACCAATTAATTAAATTTTCACCCAAGAAAGATTTCTTAATCAAGATAAAAGAGAAAAGTTCCAACAAATTGTTAAATATTCAAATAAAAAAGGCAAATTTCCTACAATACAGTTGAATTTAAAAAAAAAAAGTTAATTCTCACTCAAATATTCAAATTTTCTGCTAAAAACGATCATTTTTCAACGAAAAATAGAACAGTTAAATTCGCTGTTCAAAAAATTAATTGAAAGAAAAGATTTTTTAACAAAATAGTTAAATTTTCAATCAGAGATAAATTCTAAACTAATTTTCAATTTTTACAAAGTAGTTTAACTTTCAACTAAATTGTTGAATTTTTCGACCAAACAAGACGAATTTTAAACTAAAAACGATAAGTTTTAAAGCAAAAATGGAATATTTAAATTTTCAGATTAAAAAATTAATGAAAAAATTTGTTTAGGGAAATAGTTAAATAGTCAATAAAAAATCAATTTTCAACAAAGTGCTTGAGTTTTCAATCAAAAAGATGAATTCCCAATGAAAATGTCAATAAATAAATTTTCAATCAAAAATGAAATATAAAATTTTCAGATGAAGAATTGATGAAAAAATTAATTTTCACAAAATACAGTTAAATCGATAATCAAAAAAGTACATTTTTAAGAATAGTTATAAAATTAATTTAACTAACATGAATTTTCAACAAAACAGTTAAATATTTAATCAGTCAAATAAATTTTCAACAAAATATTTAAATTTTCATCCAATTAATCGAATTTTCAATCAAAATTAAAAAAAAAAGAATTTAAAACAAAATAGTTAAATTTTCAAATAAAGAGATGAATCTTAAGTTAACAATATGAATTTTTTACACAATACTTCATCTTTCAACTAAGTGTTTGAATTTTCCTACCAAAAAATACAAATTTTCAACTAAAAACTACCAATTTTAATTAAAAAATTGTATATTTAAATTTTCTGAAAAAAAATTGATCAAAAAAGAAGATTTTCAACTAAGTAGGTAAATTGTCAATTAATAAAATGAATGTTTACAAAACCAAAGAGATAAATTCTCCATATAAAGTTAATAGTTGAATTTTCAACAACAAAAAAGTAATTCTTGACCATAAAATATGACTAAGAAAATATTAGAATTTTCAACAAAATAATTGGATTTCCAGCCCAATAGTATAATTTTTAACCAAAAGAGATGATTTTCAAACAGAAATATTATATTGAGTTTACATTAATGCGAAAAAATACGAGAAAACGGGGGAAAATAGGAATTCTTTTTTTAAAAAAGGGAAAGAGAATAGGGAAACGATTGTGAAGCCTGAAATTCTAACAAATAGGTAAATACATACTAAATTTTTAAATATTTTATTTAATTTATAATCACAGATTCAAGTGATATTAAAATCTCTTATCTAATTTAAAAAAGTCCTGGTCACTGAATAAAATTCCCGGTCAAATAGACACCCTGATGTAAGAAGAAATTTTCGAGATTCGTGACGACTTTTTCCATCGACAATATTTAAAAGCAACAAAAATGCAAATACAATATTTTTCACTATGTAGGTAGCTTTTCAAATTAACGACAGTACATGAGATGTAAATTTGCGATATTACTCCCTTGTTATTCAAAGAAATTGCAATTACAATGCGAAACATGAACAAAACATAGCATAAGCCCGAACACATGATATCAAACTTATTTCAGAAAGAAAATAACAAAATTAAATAATTAAAAATGAATATCACTAAACGATAATTCCAAGCTTAAAAAAAAAAAAGAATTGAATACTCATTATAGTGAGCGGATTAGAATTACTTTGAAATTAGCTTTTTATAATTTCTTCTTTATAATTTCAAATTGTAATTGTTTAAAATTGAAGAAAAATGTATAAAATGATTTTGAATTGAAAACGTTCTAATGGAAAATATTTTAGATAGGTAAAGTTGTGAAAAAAATTCAATATTTCGAATTGAACGAAACGAAATGGAACTTGTATCATATTTGAATAAAAGCGTTTAAAATGGGAGAATTTTAAATTAAACAAATTTTTCAACTGAAGCTTTCAAAATTCAAAATCATATAAATAAATTGTTTTAATTTCGACAATTTCTTTAGGAAGAAGAAAAAATAGTCTTATTTCTAATTCAAAGCGTTCAGAATTAAACAATTTTTTCATACATCTCGAAATTGAATGATTTCAGATTAAACATTCAAAAGGTTAGAATTGGAACATTTTCCGATTAGAATTTTCAAAAATAGATCCTCTAAAATTCAGAAAAATCAAAACAAAAGTGTTATTTCTAATTAAACAGAATTTAAAAGTAAAAACTTTTGAATTTTAATAAATTTAAATCCGAAAGAGTTTAAAATTGAAAACTAAATTGAATATTTTAAAGTAAAAATTTCTGAAAATTTATAAATCTACATTTTTATTAAATTAAAATAATTATGATTAAGATAAAGATTGATTAGGCGATTTTTTAAAATCAAAAAATAAATTTACCTTCATTTTCACCTGTCAAAATGGAAAAATGTTCAATTCTAAATCTTTAAAATTAAATTAAAAAAAAATGATTAAAATAAAAAGTAATTTTAAATGCGAAATATTAAAAAATGAAAAATTGTATACTCCGGCAACTTGAAGCTGAAATAAATCCGAACTTCATCTAAAATCTACTTTAAGTAAATTTAAATATTTTAGAAATTAAACATTTTTAATTTGTCAATTATACTTTTCCAAATTCAACAATTTTAATTTTAATCGCCACATTAAATCTCAACAGAAAGTTAAATTTCTGCCAAAGTATTTGAATTTTTAACCAAAAAGGCGAGTTTTCGGCAAAACAGTTGAAAGATGAAACAAAAAGGATGAACTTTCAACTCAAAAATATGAATTTTCAACAGAAAAGGTGAATATTTAACCAAAACGGATGAATTAAAAAAAAAATATTGTAGTAGTAGATACTCGAACAAAAAGATTTTAATTTCAAATAAAAAAATTACAATTACAATTTTAATTGCAAAATTTAAACTACTTAAATTACTTTAGTTAAATTTAAATCTTTTAGAAATTAAAAATTTTTAATTTGTCAATTATACTTTCGTAATTCAACCATATTAATTTAAATCGCCAAATTAAATCGACTTAAATTACTTTAGGAAACTTAAATCTTTTAGAAATGAAATATTTTTTAATTGTGAATTACACTCTTCGAGATTCAACTATTTCAATTTTATTCGAAAAATTGAATCCACTTAAATTACTTTAAGTAAATTTACCATGAAAATTCAAATTTCTAAAATTTAATATATTAAAAATTAAAGAAATTATTCAATTGTCCAATAAAAATTTTTTTTTTTAACTGAGTTTTTTTCCATATAAAAAAGCTTCAATATTCAATGCCTGGTTCTAAAATCTGCTTATTTTTAAGGCATGAATTCAAGAAATTGTCTAAACTTTTCATTATTTTCAATTGATTCTGCAGGCATTTAATTAAATTCGTTTAATTACAAATACTTAAAGCTGAAAAGTTTGCAACTATTTACGAATTAAAAAATAAAATTATTTAATTTAAAATTAACAGAAATTGAATTGGCTGTATTTCGTAAAATCTAGTTGACATTTAAAAAAAAATTAATTTCTAAACGATTAAATTTACATAAAGTAATAGAAATTTTTAAGGGTTTCTGTGCAAAAACTTTTTAATATAAATATTCTTCTAATCTAAAAATTTTCTAAAAAATATATTTTATTTAAAATTACTTTTTACTTTGAACGCTTTTTTAGAATATTTGCATTTTGAACGATAAAAAAAATCATTTTTCCAATATAATAAAACTTTAGATTTCTATAATTTTAGAAGCTTTGACATTGAAATATTTCCTTTAGTTTTCAATTCCTGATTATCAAATTTTAATCGTTTAGAATTTAAATTTATTAAAATGTAAAAGTTTTCACTTTTAAATTATTCAATTTTAAATGCTTTAATTAGAAAAAATACAATTTGCATTCCTCTGAATTTTAAATTATCCAAAGAGAATCTTGAATTAAAAATAAAATCGTTTAATTCTGAACGCTTTTAATTAGAAATGAGACAATTTCAACTACTTCCTAAAGATAGTGTCGAAATAAAAAAATGTTATCTTAAAGTTTTTGAATTTTGAAAGCTTCCTTACATTCGAAAAATCGTCTTTTGTTTTAATTTTACGCATTTAAAATATTTTGAATTGGAAATTTTGAAACTAAAAATCATTTCATACATTTTTCTTCAATTTCAAACGCTTTCAATTCGAAATTATCAAGAACCAACTTCACAGTTGCTCTAATCCGCCACCTACTAATTTTCTTAATCGAGAACTAGAATACTTTAATGAACCTTATCATGCTCTTGTCCAAAAGCGGACTATGATTGTGAGATTGTTAAAAGATTATGACTTACGAAAAAGATAAAAAGCTCGACTCGTAAAAGATGAGTTTTTAATTTGATGACTAGTAATCTAACGTTCAGGTTTTCTAAGCACGACAAATACTTTTCGATATCAGCAATTTTACATACAACTGCATCCACTGGGATGCATTTAAAGATATGTACTACAAAAAATGAAGGTCACACAAATGTAATCATGATTCGAATAAAAAAAAATAATTATTGCTTGGCTTCCAACGTGCCACAACTTCTACGAAACGAAGAAAGCTATTTTATTTTGGAATATTTACCGGCATTTGGAGGCGCCAAAAGGGAACGACTCGAGCTGAAAAATGGCCGAAGAGATGGTTTTGGTGTACTGCTAATCGACATTGTATCCAACTCTGGACCGCTGTCTGATAAATCTTCCAGTTCGTCAAAGAGTTCATCAATCTCCATTCCACCTCCTAAAAATCATTCGAAAATTTCAATCAAGATGCTGGAGATTCAATTATAATCTAGAGAAATGAGAGAAAAAAAACTAGGAGTGATTAAGAATGATAGTTGTCTTAAAATAAAGTACTCTTACCAGATAATTTCTGACTGATTTCTTCCTGGTCATGTTCCAGTTCCTCAGAAACCCGGAATCGTTTCAGGAGGGAAATGAATTTTTGTTTCAAGTTCCTTTGCTGAAAAATGTAAACAGTTCGTTTGTAACTTTTTAGATTTATCAGGAATTTAAAACAAAATCAAATTTATTTAATTGTAACAAACAAGATTACTTTTCTGAAATAACAGATGATTATTCAAGAAAACAGGTTAATTTTCTACCTACAAAAAGACAAGTTCTCAACGAAAAATATAAAAGTTGATATTTCAATAAATAAAAAAACGTATTTTTAACAAAATAGTCAAGTTTTCAGTCAAAAAGTTCATTTTTGAACAAAACAGTTTAATTTTTAGACAAAAAAGTTTATTTCTCAACAAAGATTGTAATAGTTGATATTTTAACAGAAAAATATAACATTTTTACTAAAAGATTCGAATTTCAAAATTAAAAAGACGAGTTTTGAACCAAGAAGTTTAATTTTCTACCAAAAGAGACGAATTATAAAACAAATAATTAAATTATTAATTGTTGAACTTTCAAGCCGAAAGACGAATTTTCTGTCAGAAAGGTGAATTTTTCGACCTAAGATATAAATTTTGAAGAAAATAGTTTAATTTTTAACCAAGCAATTGAATTTTCTAAATAAGAAAATAAATTCTAGACAAAAAATATAATAGTTGATATTTCAACCAACAGAGATGAATTTTGAACCAAAAAGATTAATTTTCTAACAAAAAGACGAATTTTAAAACAAATAGTTGAATTTTCAAGTAAAAAATATGAAGTTTGCAACCAATGAGACGAATTTTCAACCAAAAAATACGAACTTCAAACATGTTATTTTTACATGTTAAATTTTCAACCAAGCAATGGAATTTTCTTACTAAGGAAATAAATTCTCAACAAAAAATATAATAGTTGATATT
>JAAAKG020217328.1:0-21966 GCA_010014905.2 Druon quercuslanigerum
TCTCAACATGCCCGAACCATCTTAACCGATTTCTTTCCCATGTGTCAACTAGCGTTTCTTCCGCACCACATTCCTGACGGATTATCTCGTTACTTACTTTGTCCATCAGAGTTTTCCCGCAGATTATGCGCAGGAATCTCATGTCGATCGCGTTAATTTTACTCTTATCTTTTTATAATAATAGTTTTTACAAAAAATTTGAGATATCCATTCTCCATACATTTTCAAAATGCTTTTTGAAATTTTTGAAAGTTTTACAGCCGCATATCTTCATACACTTAACTTAAAAAAATAATTGAAAATGGAATATTTTCGTTTGTTTCAAAAACTTTATTGTCTGAAGTGTACAAGTTTAACATTGATTAGTTAAACATATTTCGTAACAGTATAAATTTGCTCCAGCCCCTCAACCCTCTAATTTCAAACATTATACTATTCACCCACCACCCTCTCCCCCAAAAAGCTTTTACCCAGTTTATGTTGTTAATAGTCTTAACAAAATTCGTTAGCAATTACTATTTTGAAATTATGTTGGATTAGGTTATCGTTGCCTGTGGGAGATTCCTCGATTTCTGTGGGGGTCATATCTGCAAACTCGCCAGTGTACATATTTATTTTGATTCGTGTTGCTGCCAGAGAAAGCAAGTAATTCTTGTTTTTATATACTGCACGAAGTTTTCTATTACCATGCACTATGGCAAATACATCACCATCACACGTTGATAATACATTCAGCTCTTCTCTTGGAAGGGGACTATGGGCCCCACGTTTTACTTTCCAATGAATTGGTTTATAAGGTGGAAAAGTGTATTTTCGAATTTGAAATAGTCGGTTCGGATTCACGTTCGGAATAAGTCGCACAAATCTGATATTTTCAGGTTTAACTTGACTTAAGCGGGTTAAAGAAGGACTAATGGCAGGAGGCGACCTGGACCTGACACGAGAAGAAGGCTCGGCAGGATGAGAAGATGTGAATGAAAAATCAGGTCTAGCAGGAACAAAATATTATTTATACTTCAAATAAATAGTTTGATAATGAAATTTATTAATATAATAGCAATTTTCAATGATTATATAAATAAAAGATACCTAGACTGACGTCTGCCAGGAGATTTAGAAGTTCTGGGACGAGGAACGCCAGGAATAGAAGCGCCATTAGGTAAGCATTCGAACTCTGTACTCAGCTCTGCAAGATATAACGCAGAATTACATTTTCTATTATATATGGTCGGATTTTAATCTTTTCTACCGTTATGCTTTTCTCTTTCGAAGAAAAAAGTACCTAACCTCTTTTCTTCAACACAAATCGCATTTTCGGTTCAAATCCTGGCCAAGGCAGATTCTTTTCTTCCCAAAATTATTTACTATTAAAATATTAATGTGTTTAATAAAAAATTTGTATGAAAAATCCGATCTCTTATTATAAAAAACACCTTACGCTATTTTTGAATTACCGTTACACATTCTGGGCTCCACGGAATAATTTCACAATCAAAAAAAAGTTTGCAAGAATATTTCAATTGGAATAGAATGTAGATTAAATCGCGCAAATAAAACATAATTATATTTACCAATAGAATTAATAACAACTGCAAAGTATAAAATGAGCGAAGAAACAATCCTCATATTTTGAGATTAAACTAATTTATTAACAAAGAATTGGTTGAAGAGTGTAGCTGATGAATATTCTAGTTTTTCACTCGATTAAAAACTCGTAATACATATTCTAGAGGCGTTATCTCTTAGATCGTAAGGCTTCAAAGTTGTTCTTATCATATATTCAAATTTATATAACGTTAGTTTTGAGAATAAATATTTAATAATAAATTTATAAACTGATATCCCAATTTATATCATCTTTTACATTTAAACTTTACTGTCGTCTGCATTGAGACGTCCCAATACAAACTTAGCCAGGATTTGAACCGAAAATACGATTTTTAATTATTAAAAATTACTATTATATAAATTAATTTCATTGCTAAAATATTTAGTTCAAGTATAAATAATATTTTGTTCCTGGCAGACCTGATTCTTCATTCACATCTTCTCATCCTGCCGAGCCTTCTACTCGTGTCAGGCCCAGGTCCCCTCCTGCCATTAATTCTTCTTTAAGCCGCCAAAGTCAAATTAAATCTGAAGCTCTCCGAGTTTTGTGGCTTATTCCCCACGCTTATCTGAACCGACTATTTCAAATTCGAAAGTACACTTTTCCCTCCTAACAAATAATTTCCAAATAGTATTTGTTGACCAGTTTTGTTAACACTATTCACAACATAAACTAGATAAAAGTTTTTTTGGGAAAAATTAATCTTCTTCGTTCAAAATTCAGATTTATATTCAAATATTCTGTAAAAAATTAATTTGCTTAGTAGAAAATTAAAAAATCAATTTTTTTCGTTGAAAATTCTTGATTTTAGTTTAAATATCTTTGCTTAGAAATTCAACTATTTTCTTACAAATTTTTTTTCTTTAAAACTGAATTATTTGGTTGGAGATTCAACTACTAGACAAAAAAACTAATTCATTTTGTTAAAAGTTCGTATTTTTTGGTTGAAAATTCATACCTTTGGTTAAAAATTTCACCATTTTTTTTTTTAAATTCGTTCTTTTCTTTTGTTGAAAATTCCTTTTTTTAACTAGAA
Organism: Druon quercuslanigerum; assembly: GCA_010014905.2. NCBI lineage: Eukaryota > Metazoa > Arthropoda > Insecta > Hymenoptera > Cynipidae > Druon > Druon quercuslanigerum. The sequence goes on from JAAAKG020217328.1 coordinate 2,646, forward strand.
CTGTAGCTATTCCATTTTTAATTAAAAATTTGCATTTTTTAAGTCAAAATGTAACTGTTTCGTTGAAACTTAATTTTTATGTTTGATAATTCTTGGATTTAGTTTAAAATAGTTTTGTTCAAAATGTAACTATTTTGCTAAAAATTCGTATATTTTGATAAAATTAATCTTCTTGTTTCAAAATTTAGCTTTTTGTTTAAAAATTGAACTATTTATTTTTAAAATTGATACTTTGTAGGTGTAAATAAAAAAAATGTATTTAAAATTAATTTGTTTTGTTAAATATTTATATTTTTAGATAGAAAATTAAATAAAAGTTCATGCTGTTGAATGAGAATTATACATTTAATTACTTTGGTAGAAAGTTAACTATTTGGTTGAAAATTACATTTTTTAATTAAATATTCATGCTTTTGGTTAAAAATTTGTCTTTTTCATTATGAAATTAATTATTTTTGCAAAAAATTAAAGTAATTAATTCTTAAAAAATTTTTTAAAAATTAAAAAAAAATTAATTATGAATGAAAATTAATTTTTAAACTGAAAATTTATCTATTAATTTATTTTGCTAGATACTAGTTCCTTTACCTCAAAAATGCACCTGTTTAATTTTTGATGAAAATTTGTCTTTCTTCTTATTGGTTACAATTTAACATATTTATCTCTTTTTTAGAAAATTAATCTTTTTTGGTCAAAAATTGAATTTTTTACCCTTAAGTTGATCCTTTTTAGTTGAAAATGTAACTACATGCATAAAAATTAATTTATTGTGCTGAAAATTCGTCTATTTCGATAGAAAATTAATCTTCTTGGTTAAAAATTTATTTTCTGGAAGAAGAAATTAAATTTGTTGGTTCAAAGTTAATCTGGGTTGTAAAAAATTAACCAAATTAGAGACAATTAAAGTTTTTAATTACAAATTCATGTATTTTGTTAAAAGTCTGTTCTTTTGTGGTACAAAATTAATTTTTTTTGTTTAAAAGCTTATTTTCCTTTCTTCAGCTTTTATAAATTAGGGGATTTTAATGATATTGAGGTATATTTTTAAAAATTATTTATAATAGGAGGCAGTTCCTATTGAAATTTGAAAGTGTTTTTTTTTATAATAATAAAAATAAAAAAAGACGAAAAAAAGAAAAAAGAACAGAAAGGGCGTTTGGTTGATTTACTTTTCGTTTTTCTTTCCTATTTTTTATTATTGTCCAAAAAAAGAAATTTTTTTCTTTTCTATGCTAGGCAAATTTTCATCTTTTTCAAATTACAAAAGGAGCATTTTATGGTAGTTGTCGAAATTTAATAGATAAATTGTTAGTTTTATTTTTAATAATCCTGCATATCAATTTGATTGCTTAAATATTTACATTTTAAACAATAGAATCGAATTTTCGTCAAAGAAGGTGATTTCCTTTTGCCAATTTTTCGTCTTATAAACACTCTAATACGTATATTGGAATCGAATTTAAGTTAACTAAAACTCGGACGTTAACGTACTTTAAAATGGTAACAACTTTTTCAACAATTATTATTTTTTTCTGCAGATTTGAGTAAAGAGTACGATTTCTTACCCGATGGCGATTCTATTTCTGGTGTTTCTCGTTACGGAACTTGATCTTCTCCTGGCAGACGTCACTCTGCTGGAAGGTCTTTTTCATTTATTTATTGAATTATTAAACTCTACTACGATTATAATAAATTTTATCATTAAAATATTTATTTTAAGTATAAATAATATTTTTGTCCGACCATACCTGATTCTTCAGTCAGGACCTCTGCTCCTGCAGAGCCTTTTCATCGTTGTCTCCTCCTGCCAGTCTTCGTTCTTTACGCCAACTAACGCTAACTAACTCTGAATAGTACAATTTTTTGCGGCTTATTCTCCAAGCTAATCCGAACTAATATTTTGAAATTCAAAAATACACTTTTTCACACGATAAGGCAATTCACGCGAAAGAAAAATATGGGGTTTGGCACCATTCATTTGATTTAAAAAGAAATGTAAAACTGACCCAAAGTAAGAGGAAAATGTTACCGGTAAAAGGGAAGGGGCTGTCCATAAATTACGTAAGAGCTTTTTTGGTTGAGAAGTTGCGGGTAAATAGTATAATCTTTCACAAAAGGCGGAGGGGTGGCGAGCTAGAAAAATTTGATACTGGTACGTAATATTATAAACAAATCAATGCTATAGAAAATGTATATAACATAATAATAATTATATGATGAGTACCACAAACTTGTATACTTTAGAAAATAAAATATTCGATAAAGAAAATTCCAAGTAGTCTAAAATAGTTATTTAAATTAGGGTTATGAAGACATCCGACTATAAAAACTCAAGAAATTTAAAAAAAATTTTCGTGAAAAATTAATCTACTTCATTGAAAATTTTTTTTAGATTGAAATTTTCTGTACAAAATTGATCTGCTACTAATTAATGCTAGTGGGACACATCCTAGTTTTGCACAATTTGTCTTTAACTCAGATTAATACCATTGCTTCTTAATCCTTTTGGTTGAAAATAGAATTGTGTGGCATTTTCACAAGTTATGTTTTGGGTTGTAACTTATAAATACTAATGAAATGCATTCTAGTTTTGCAACATTTGCCTCTAACTGAGAATATTAACATTGGTACTTAATCTTCTTGGTTGATAATTGATAATTGCAAATCATTGCTTCTTAATCTTTTGGGTTTAATTTTGAATTGTTTGACATTTTTACAAGTGGTTGTTTGGTATGCCGCTTATCACTGCTAAGGCAAAACATTGTAGTATCACAGCATTTTCCTCTAACTGAGATTAATACCATTTCGTCTTTATCTTTTTAGTCAAAAATTGAATTGTGTAGCATTTTGAGCATTTTCAGAAGTTTTCGTTTGGTACGCTACTTATCAATACTAATGCGATGCATCCTAATTTTGCACCATTTGCCTGTAAGAGAGATCAATTCAAATGATTGAATACAAATGAAACAATATTTTTTAATCTCTTTCAGTCATTTCCGGAAAGTCTAACATGTCGTCTGCTGTGACACTTTTGAAAGGAAGTTTTAGACAAAGCCATTTCTTTTCTTGTAGCTCAGCAGCCAATGTGTTCTGCACATTTCTTTGAACATTTGACAATCAGATCGAGACAAGTGAATAACGGACTCAGAAAGTTAGTGTGCCACTAGCTGCAAGATGCTATGAAAACATTTGACAATCATACAAAACAAGTGAAAAGCGGATCCAGAAAGTTGTATCGTGGAAGACATCCAGATGCTATGAGAATATTTGACAGTCTGTTCGAAACAAGTAAGTTGCGGAATCAGAAAGTTAGTGTACTGGCAATCATTAAAATGTGGCGAAAACATTTGACAATTAGATCGAAACAAGTGAGTAACGGACTCAGAAAGTTAGTGTGCGGCTAGCTGTAAGATGCTATGAAATCATTTGACAAGCATCTCAAAACAAGTGAATAGCGGATCCAGAAAGTTGTATCGTGGAAGACGTCAAGATGCTATGAGAATATTTGACAGTCTCTTCGAAATAAGTGAAGAGCGAAATCAGAAAGTTAGTGTACTGACAATCATTAGGATATAGGGAAAACATTTGACAATCAGATCGAAGCAAGTGAATAATGGTCTCAGAAAGTTAGTGTGCGGCTAGCTGTAAGATACTATGAAAACATTTGGCAATCATACAAAACAAGTGACTAACGGATCCAGAAAGTTGTATCGTGGAAGACATCAAGATGCTATGAGAATATTTGAGAGTCTGTTCGAAACAAGTGAATAGCGGAATCAGAAACTTAGTGTACTGACAATCATTAAGATGTGGCTAAAACATTTGACAATCAGATCGAAACAAGTGAGTAACGGACTCAGAAAGTTAGTGTGCGGCTAGCTGTAAGATGCTATGAAATCATTTGACAAGCATCTCAAAACAAGTGAATAGCGGATCCAGAAAGTTGTATCGTGGAAGACGTCAAGATGCTATGAGAATATTTGACAGTCTCTTCGAAATAAGTGAAGAGCGAAATCAGAAAGTTAGTGTACTGACAATCATTAGGATATAGGGAAAACATTTGACAATCAGATCGAAGCAAGTGAATAATGGTCTCAGAAAGTTAGTGTGCGGCTAGCTGTAAGATGCTATGAAAACATTTTACAATCATCTCAAAACAAGTGAATAGCGAATCCAGAAAGTTGTATCGTGGAAGACGTCAAGATGCTATGAGAATATTTGACAGTCTGTTCGAAACAAGTGTGTCGCGGAATCAGAAAGTTAGTATGCTGACAATCATTAAGATGTGACTAAAACATTTGACAATCAGATCAAAACAAGTGAATAACGGACTCAGAAAGTTAGTGTGCGGCTAGCTGTAAGATGCTATAAAATCATTTGACAAGCATCTCAAAACAAGTGAATAACGGACACAAAAAGTTAGTGTGCGGCTAGCTGTAAGATGTTATGAAAATATTTGACAATCATCTCAAAACAAGTGAATAGCGAATCCAGAAAGATGTATCGTGGAAGACGTCAAGATGCTATGAGAATATTTGACAGTCTGTTCAAAACAAGTGAGTCGCGGAATCAGAAAGTTAGTGTACTGGCAATCATTAAGATGTGGCTAAAACATTTGACAATCAGATCGAAACAAGTGAATAACGAACTCAGAAAGTTAGTGTGCGGTTAGCTGTAAGATGCTATGAAAACATTTGACAATCATCTCAAAACAAGTGAATAGCGGATCCAGAAAGTTATATCGTGGAGGACATCAAGATGCTATAAGAATATTTGACAGTCGGTTCGAAACAAGTGAATCGCGGAATCAGAAAGTTAGTTTACTGACAGGCAGTATGAGTAAGAATATTTTATCAAAAAAAAGAGTTGCGTCTCTAAAACATAACCGCAAAAAGAATGTTGAACATTTGAAAAAAAAAATTTCCCCTATATTTTGTTTTAAATATTTCATTTTTTTTCTAATTAGTCTTACGGGTGACTATAAAATATATTACGACCATCAAAATGGGTTGATTAGTTTCCGAGAAAAATGACTTTTTTTATTTTACTTTTCTTGTCTATAACTCCCCTGAAATCAAAATTTTAAGTTATCCTTTGGAGGAATTTTATTTTACACCAATGCCCATCAATAGTATTCTTGGTTATATTTTCATGAATTCTGGACATTAATTGAGAAAATTAAATTTGTAATTTTTTCTGTTACTTTTTTGTAGGTAAATAAATAAATGAACAATAAATTACAAGTTTCTACAATTCAATCATTTCTGTAAATTTGCATTACTTTTTTTTATTCTATTCAAAATTTCAAGGTATTACGAAAACTACAGGATTTTACATTTTTCAAATTCCGTTCTTTTACGTTATAAAAAAACTTTTAGTTTTTCGTAACTTATTGTTACAAATTACGAAACACATAAAAATTACAAACACATAAAAAAGTTCACAAAAGTAGAAATATTGGAAAACTATACCTTAAATTATTTTATGGCATAAATGTAAAAATTTAAACAAAAAATATAAACTTTTAAAAGATTTTACGCAAATAAAAAATTTGTCTTAAGATTGCTGAGCAAATTTTGAATCATTTTTTATATTAGGAATATTTCAAACAAATAAAAAGTGTTCTTGGTTGATAAATAATTATTGTATAATTATTCATTTACTTTTAAAAATCCAGGATGTTTGAAACATATTTACGAGTTCCCAAATGATTTCAAAATAATTTAAACTTTTAAAAATTTCGAAAAATTTAAAACTTAATCAAGATTTATGAAGATTTAGAACAAAAAATTTAGAAGCTTCCAAGCATTTTAAAAGGTTTCAAAGTAATAACAATTTTTTATAAAAATTCCTAGAAAAACTAAAAATTATTTTTTTAATTTACTATAAAAATAATTAATAAAATTAGTTTTTAAAAAATCTAAAAGATTTCAATGTAATTTTTTCAATCTTGCAAAAATATAATATAAAAGATTTCAAAATAAATTATGATGCTTAAAATAGTTTTTCTAGCTTTAAATGGATTAAAATAATATCATTTTCAAAATTTATCGAATCTTTGTTTCGATTTTTTCGATTTTTTTAAATCTTTGGACTGAATTATTTTAAATAATTTTTTCTTGATTAAACAGAAGAATTATTTATGTTGTTCCAAATTAATGTATTTAACTAAAAATTCGAATGTTATATTTTTTTCGTACAATTATATTTTTCATTTTTTTTCTAATTATATTGTTATTTCGTTAGCATCTTTTTAAGAATTGTAAAAGGCTCCATAGGAATAAAAATATTTTCTGAAGCATCCTCAGGAAACCTAATATGATTTTTTTTTTAAATTGTTGTAACATAAAACTTAAAATTTTTTTTAGCGATTTCTAAAATTATCAAAAAGCAACATGAAAGATTTTAAGGATTATTTTTATTTTGCAGAATTTTCCATAAATTGTAGAAAAAATTCGATTAATTTTAAAATGTATTTATAAGTTCTGAAATAAATTTTTAACACACCTTGTTTAAATTAATTAAGATAATTTCAAGTTTTTAATTAATTTTGTATTTTTTCAAAACCTCGAAATATCTCTTGAAATTTATCAAATTTTTTTACAACCAATAAGCGTCCAATTGTTATTTAATCTTTAATAAATAGTAAGATATTGCTAAATATTGAATACTTTTTCTTTTTCTAAATTAAACAACATAAAATTAAGGGGTAAAAATTGAATAATTTAGACTTAAACAATATTTTAAATTTTAATAAAAAGACTTTAATTACAACTATATTCTTATTGAGTTTTTTTAAGTTGAAAATAGTTTATAAAGTGTCAAACGCACGTTTACATTTTTAATGGCTACAAGAATTACTAAAAATAATATATTATTAAATTCATTTATTAAATTTATTTTTAAAAAATAATATAAAACAAGACCTAAAACTTTGAATTAAAAATATTTTATTGATAAATCATCGAAATTTTTATTTAAAAATAAAATCATCGGAATAAAAAAAAAGTTATTTTTTTATGTTTACAATTGATAAAATAAAACTGTTTTCAAGTAAAATTTTCAACCTCAAACGCTTTTATTTTTAATTGTCTAAATTTTCAAGACTGATCTTTATTTATTTAAAAATACTAATGAAATCGAACTTGGACAGATTTTTCTTTTGAAATTTCGTAAAATTCTCTGACCAGAAATAAATTCACTGTCATTTCCCGGTTTTCCCGGTTTCCCGGTTTAGCGGCCAGCCGGAATGTGAAGATTCCAATTTTGATTAAAAATTCAACTGTTGGGTTGAAAATTAATCCATCCTAAAAATTAAAAAAATTTGTTAAAAAAATATCCCTTTTAGTTTAAGATTCAAATTTTTAATTATATTTCTGGATTAGTAAACTAATTTTTTTTAAATTCGTTTTTATTGGTCGAATTCAAATGTATTTGATCAAAAATCAAAATATTTTTTGGTTCAATAATAAATTTCTTGTACAAGATTAATCTAATTATTTATTTTTTATGAAGAAAATAAAAAGTGATTTTTTTTCAGAAATTCAGCATCAAAATTATTTTGTTTTTGAATTCAAAAAGTTTTTGAAATCTTCTTGTTTAAAAAATGCTTCTTCATTACTACCTCCTGTTAAAAATAATTTTTAAAAATGGACCTTAATATCATTAAAATCTCCAAATTTATAAAAGCCTAAGAAAAGAAAAGAAACTTAAAAACAAAAAAATTAATTTTCCACGAAAAAGAACGAACTTTTAATTAAAATACATAAATTTTCAATCAAAAATTAATTGATCTCTAAATTAATTAATTTTTTATGACAAACATTAACTTTGAACCAACTAATTGAATTTTGTATTCCAGAAAAGAAATTTTCAACCAAGAAGATTAATTTTCTGTCGAAATAGACGAATTTTTAGCAGAATAAATTAATTTTTATTCATGTAGTTAGATTTTCAACTAAAAAGGATCAATTTTCTAAAAAAAGGAAAATATGTTAAATTGTAACCAATAATAAGAAAGACAAATAATTATAAAAAATTAAACAGGTGTATTTTTGAGGTAAAGGAATTAGTATCTAGCAAACGAAATTATAAGATAAATTTTTAAATTAAAAATTAATTTTCATCCATAATAAAGCCCATTTTTAAATAATTTACTAAAATTTTACACAAAAATAATTAAATTCTTAATCAGATAAACAAATTTTTAACAAAAAGCATGAATTTTTAACAAGAAAAAGGTAATCTTCAACCAAACAGTTGAAGTTTCTACCAAAGTAATTAAATGTATAACCTAGGAGGATGAATTTTCAACAAAACAGGTTAACTATGAAACAAAAAAAATTAATTTTCCGCAAACTTGTTGAATAGTTTACAAAGTAGATTATCTTTTGTCTAAATAAATTAAATTTTCATCCAAAAACATGAACTTTTAATCAATTTTTTTATCTAAAAATATAAATATATAACCAAATTAATTAATTTTCAATCAAGTTTTTAGATTTACAGCTACAGAGTATCAATTTTTAGATAAATAGCTAAATTTTTAAACAAAAAGTTAAGCTTTGAAACAAGAAGTTTAATTTTCTAAAAAGTACACATTTTTAACAAAATAGTTACATTTCGAACTAAATCCAAGAATCTTCAAAAATAAAAATTAAGTTTCAACGAGGCAGTTAGATTTTTAATTAAAATATACAAAGTATTAATTAAAAATGAAACAGCTAAACTTCTAGTTTAAAAAAATTAATTTTCAACAAAAGAAAACTTTTTTTTTGAATTGCGAAATTTTCAACGAAAGGCATGAGTTTTCTACCGAATAATACGGATTTTTAACGAAATAAATTAGTTCCTTATATATTAGTTGAATTTCTAAGAAAATAATTCAGTTTTAAAGACAAAAAATTTGTAAGAAAATAGTTGAAATTCTAAGCAAAGATATACATCTTATTTAAACTAAAATCAAGAATTTTCAACGAAAAAAATTTATTTCTTAACTTTCTACTAAGAAAATTAATTTTTTACAGAATATTTGAATATAAATCGGAATTTTGAACGAAGAAGCTTAATTTTTAATGAGAAAGAGGGACTTTTAAGAAAACACATAGAATTTCAATCGATAATGATACATTTTGAAAAAAATAAAGAAAATTTAATTTTTAGATAAGAAAGTAATTTTTAACAAAAATAAAAGAATATTTTTTAACAAGATATTCAAAAACTATGCGGTGATAAATACAGTTCTAAATAACCTTCAGAAGAATAAAGAGTTTTCTAAAATAAAATTTAATGAAAATTATAATATTTACCTAAAGCAGAAAAAAGACCCATATGTTCAAATAAATATATATAAAGAAACAATAATATTATATTTTGCAATCAGCATTGGGCATATTTTTTTCACTTTTATAAATCAAGATTGGGATTAAATAATTTTAAACTTGACGGTAAACCTTATGTGAATTAGGACAAATTTGATGAGTGCATTCCGCTGGAAATGAGTAATGTTAATAAAAAAATGTTCACATAAAATAATATAAAACTTTTAAAAAAGACTGTAATTAATAGTCGATTTATCGATGTGAATTTCAAATAATAGTTAATAATGTTCAATTTTTCTACGTAATGCCCGATAACACTTCATAATAATAATTTTTCCACATTTTTAAAAATTTGAGATATCCGTACTGCGTACATTTTAAAAATATTTTTTGAAATTCGTTTCATTTTTATAGTCCCATATCTTCATACACCTAATTTTTAAAAAATAATTGAAAATGGAATATTTTCGTTTGTTTCAAAAACTTTATTGTCTAAAGTGTGCAAGTTTAACATTGATTTGTTAAAAATATTACATAACAGTATCAACTTGCCCCTAAAAAAGCTTTTACCTAATGTAGGTTGTTAAAAGTGTTAGCAATATTAGTCAGCAAGGAATGCTTTGAAATTTTTTGAGATTCGGTTATCTCTGTCTGTGGGAGATTCCTCGATTTCTTCGGGTGTCATATCTGCAAACTCGCCGGTGTACATATTTATTTTGATTCGTGCTGCTGTCAGAGGAAGCAAGTAATTCCTGTTTTTATATACTGCACGAAGTTTTCTATTCTTCTCCACTATTGCAAATACATCACCATCAGACGTCGATAATACATTAAGCTCTTCTCTTGGAAGGGGACTGAGGGCCCCATGTTTTATTTTCCAATGAATTGGTTTATAGGGTGGAAAAGTGTATTTTCTAATTTGAAATAGTCGGTTCGGATTCGCGTTGGGAATGAGCCGCACAAATCTGACATTTTCAGGTTTAAGTTGAGTTAAGCGGCTTAAAGGAGGTCTACTGGCAGGAGGCGACCTGGACCTGACACGAGTAGAAGGCTCAGCAGGTTGAGAAGATGTTAGTGAAGAATGAGGCCTAGCGGGAACAAAATATTATTTATACTCCAAATAAATATTTTAACAATGAAATTTATTAATATAATAGCAATTTTTATTAACTAAATAAATAAAAGATACCTAGACTGACGTCTGCCAGGAGATTTAGAAGTTCTGGGACGAGGAACGCCAGGAATAGAAGCGCCATTAGGTAAGCATTCGAACTCTGTACTCAACTCTGCAAGATATAACGGAGAATTACATTTTCTATTATATATGGTCGGATTTTAATCTTTTCTACCGTTGTACTTTTCTTTTTCGAAGAAAAAAGTACCTAACCTCATTTCTTCAACAAAAATTGCATTTTCGGTTCTAATTCGGGCTAAGGTAGATTATTTTCTCCCAATATTATTTAATATTGAAATATTAATGTATTTATTAAAATAGGTGTATGAAAGATCCACTCTCTTATTATAAAAAAACACCTTACGCTATTTTTGATTTACCATTACACATTCTGGGCTCCACGGAATAATTTCACAATAAAAAAAAAGTTTGCAAGAATATTTCAATTGAAATAGAATGTTGATTAAATCGCGCAAATAAAACATAATTATATTTACCAATAGAATTAATAATAACTGCAAAGTATAAAATGAGCGAAGAAACAATCCTCATATTTTTAGATTAGAGTAAACTAATTTATTAACAAAGAATTGGATGAAGAGTGTAATTGATGAATATTCTAGTTTTTCACTCGAATAACAACTGGTAATACATATTCTAGAGGCGTTATCTCTTAGATTATAAGGCTTCAAGGCTGTGCTTATCATAGATTTAAATTTATATAGCGTTAGTTTTCAGAAGAAATATGTAATTACTACATTTATAAAACTGATATCCCAATTTATATCATTTTTTACAAGAATAGGCTATACTACAACCACTTATTTTTAACTTCCAAATGTAGCGTTTCTTAAGAGACCTTAAAGTTTATTTTTTAAAGTAAAGTTGATCAAATTTCTAATCAATCCGCCCAGGCTGATTTTAATAAAAAATTCATTGTTTGTTATTAGAATTGAGAAGTACGAAAAACCATAGTAATTATTGCGCTAATGCACAATAAAGATATAGAAGGCGTAAATACTATGTCCCAGGAAATTATTGTTAAGGTTATATCTAAAATGTGTGGTATTGCGGTATTGAGAAGAATGACTGGTGATGCACAAAAGCATAGATAGGGCAACTTGGAAGTCGCTAATTTGCAACAAAGATATAGAGCACGAATATACTATGCCCCGGGGAATTACTTTTAAAAGTACAACTAAAGTGTGTGGTACTGCGGTAGAACAAAGAATAACTGGTCATGCATGAAGGCATAGATAGAGTGAGCTAAGTGATAGAGGACATACAGACTATGCCCCAAGAACTTATTGTTAAGGCTGGGTCTAAAATGTGTGGTAATGCGGTAGTTAGAATAATGACTGTTGAGGCGCGCAAGCATAGATAGTAAAACTTGGAAGGCACTAACACGCAGTAAAGATATAGAGTACGTATAGACTGTGCCCCGGGAGATCGTTGTTAGGAGCGCGAATAAAATGTACTAAACTAAAGTGTAAACTACAGTACTGTGGTAGTAAGAAGAATGACTGAACATGCGTGAACACACAGACAGCGCAACTTGACATGTGCTAATTCGCAATAAAAATATAGAGAACACATGCACTATGCTCCTGGAAATCTTTCTTAGGAGTGCCACTAAAATGTGTGGTACTACTCCTGGTATTATGCTCCTGGAAACCATTGTTAGGATTGCAACGAAAGTGTTTGGTACTGCGTTAGTAGGAATAATAACTGGTGATTCTGGAAAGTAATTGTGTTTCTCATAATTTTAAATATGTCTAGATTCTGCGTCTATTTTAAAAATATTTTTAATTTTTGTTGTCACAAACAATATTAAGATGGTGTATCAAAATCGCCTGCAAGTACTATTTTAAAATTATTGGAGATTGGGTGATTCCTCCCTGCAGGAGATTCCTTTATTTCTTCGGGGGTCATATCTTCAGGCTCGCCGTTGTCCATGTTTATTTTCACTTGTTTTCCAGTCTGAGATCGTGAGGCATCGTAATTTCCCTGCATATAAATTGCACGAAGTTTTTTAGTACCTTCCAGTATTGCAAAGACGTAACCATCGGACGTTGATAATACATTTTGTTCTCCAGTTGGCATCGGCCCAAAGGACCCATATCTTTCCTTCAAGCGAATTCGTTTATCAAGAGGAAAAATTTATTGTCGAATTACAAATAGCCGGTTCGGATTTGTGACGGGAACAAGCCGCATGAATTTGTAATGTTCAGGTTTTATTTCACGCAGGCGTAAATCGGAACGATTAAGAGGAGACCTGGACCTGACACGAAGAGAAGGATTGGCAGGAGTAGAAGTCCTGGTCGAAGAATGAGGAAGGGCAGGAGGAGAAGCGTTGGCCGAAGAATGGCGATTGGCAGGAGGAGAATCCTTGTCCGAAGAATGAGGCCTGGCAGGAGTAAATATTATTTATAATTACAAATTATAAATATTTAAATGACAAAATTTAATAATATTATAGAAGATTTTAATAATCAAATAAATAAATGGAAGATACCTTTCATTAGAACGACGTCTGCCAGGAGAATAAGAAGTTTCAGAACGAGGAACACAAGGAACAGGAGCGCCATTGGGTAAACATTCGAACTCTGTGCTCAAATCTGCGAGAAGAAAAAGAGAATTATTTTTTCGTTGTGTATTCTGCTCCGGTACATATTGAACTGTTTCAATTAAAGATTCATAATTTCAGTTGAACTATTAACAGTGTAACTATTTCATGTTTTGTTCAAAACTAATATTTTTTAGTTGAAAATTTAATTATTTATTTCAGAATCAATTTATTTTGCAATTTTTTGCTTTTTAGTGTTAAAAAAGGTTTAAAACGAAATTTATGAATTGGTGTATTGACCACTCACCAGAGTGCGCGATCTGTTCGGGTCCGAGTTCTGCGAAAATTTAAATTTTATAAATCCAAAATAGCTTTTTTTATGCAAATTATGACTATGAGTTTATTCTTCAATAGTAAAATAAAATAAAAGAGTAAAATTTTCAGTTTAACAAAAAAACTTAATATTTGGATGGCTTTCAACAAAATTTCTTTCAAAAAAATCGTGAACGAAAAAAATTACTTTTCTACAAAGCAGTATAGCTTTAACTAAAAAATAAAACAAAGAAATGAATTTGCAATTAAAAAAGAAATTTGTAATCAAAAATGAAATAGTTCACTTTTTAGTTCAAAAAAAACTAATTTCGAACTAAGAAAAAGGAGGTTTAAACTAGTTTTTGATAAATGTAACCAAAATCACTTTTTTGCATGTTTATCCATCTTGATGAGAAAAATTTTTTTTCTGTAAGAAATTAAACTTCAAAAGTTTTTAGGTAACTTTTTATATTTTTGAAAACCTTAGTTGACTTATTAAGACGCATTTAAAAAAAACAATACCACAAAATCTTAGAAACTCTTTAAAATTCTTTAATTTACTTAAATCTATTAAAAATTACTTAGAGTCTTAAAATACCCTGAAATGTTTTTAATTCTTTGAAATCTTGTTATATCCCTTAGAATCTTTTATATCACTTTAAAATTCATTGAAATCTTAAAAAATTCCATGAAATTTTTTAAATACTTTGAAATACCTCCAAATACTCACAAATATATTTAATTCTTTTAAATCTTTTGATGTCCCTTTAAATTCTTATAATCTCTTTAAGATTCCTCGGAATTTTTAAAATTAATATAAAATCTTTGAAATTCTAAAAAATTTCTTTAATTTGAAATCAAGTGAAAAAATTTGAAGTTTTAAATTCACCCTGAATATTCACAATTTTTTAAATCTCTTGATATCATTTGAAATAAATTTAAAATTCTTTGAAATATTAAAAATACCATAAAACCTCTGAAATCTTTTAAAATCCCGTTAATTTATTGAAATCCGTTGAAAAAATCTTGGTGTTTCAAAATACCCTCAAATATTTTAAATTCTTTTTAATCTTTTGATATTTTTTGAAATCTTTGGAATCTCTTTAAAATTTCTCGGAATCTTTAAAAATAAATTGACATATTTGAAACACTTTAAAATACCGGCAAATTATTGAAATTTATTGAAAAATATTTGAGTTTTAAAGTAGTCTAGAATATTTCAAATTTTTAAAAATATTTTTATATCCCTCAAAGTTTTTAAATCTTTGAGATTCCTTGGAATCTTTTAAAATAACATAAAATCTTTAAAAACAAATGAAAAATCTTTGATTTTTAAAATACCCTGAAATATTTAGAATTTTTTGAAACTTTTTAATATCCATAACAATCTTTAAAATTTCTTTAAAATTTCTTGGAATCTTTAAAGATACCATTAAATTTTTTTAATACTTTAAAATACCTCCAAATTATTGAAATCGATTGAAAAATATTGGGTTTTTAAAACACCATTAAATATTTCAAATTATTTAAAATCTTTTCATATTTTTTTGAAATCTTCGGAATCTGTTTAAAATTCCTTGGAATCTTTAAAAATAAATTGACATATTTGAAACACTTTAAAATACTGGAAATTTATTGAAATTTATTGAAAAATATTTCAGTTTTAAAGTAGTCTAGAATATTTCAAATTTTTCGAAAATTTTTTATATCCCTCAAAATTTTTAAAACTTTGAGATTCCTTGGAATCTTTTAAAATAACATATAATCTTTAAAAACGAATGAAAAATCTTTGATTTTTAAAATACCCTTAAATATTTAGAATTTATTGAAACTTTTTAATATCCATTACAATCTTTAAAATTTCTGTAAAATTCCTTGGAATCTTTAAAATTACCATTCGGTTTTTTAAATAATTTTAATACCTCCAAATTATTGTAATCGATTGAAAAATATTCTATTTTTAAAACACCATTAAATATTTCAAATTCTTTAAAATCTTTTGATATTTTTTTGAAATCTTGGGAATCTCTTTAAAATTCCTCGGAATCTTTAAAAATAAATTGACATATTAGAAACACTTTAAAATACTGGAAATTTATTGAAATTTATTGAAAAATATTTCAGTTTTAAAGTAGTCTCGAATATTTCAAATTTTTCGAAATATTTTTATATCCCTTACAATTTTTAAATCTTTGAGATTCCTTGGAATTTTTAAAAATAACATAAAATCTTTGAAAACGAATGAAAAATCTTTGATTTTTAAAATACCCTGAAATATTTAGAATCCATTACAATCTTTAGAATTTTTTTCAAATTCCTCGGAATCTTTAAAAGTACCATCACATTTTTTAAATAATTTTCAATACCTGCAAATTATTTAAATTGATCGAAAAATCTTGGTTTTTTGAAATACCCGCAAATATTTCAAATTCTTTTCAATCTTTTTGTATTCTTTTGAAATTTATAGAATCTTTTTAAAATTACTCGCAGTCTTAAAAAATATCATGACATCTTTGAAGCACTTCAAAAAACCTGCAAATTATTGAAATTGATTGAAAAATATTGAAGTTTTAAACTAACCTCGAAAATTTCAAATTTTTCGAAATATTTTTATGTGCCATAAAATTTTCCTATTCCCTTTATGATTCCTTAGAATCTTTATAAATACCAGAACATTTTTAAAACTCTGCAAAATGGCTAAAATTTAAAATCAATTAAAAGATTCTGGAGTGTTACAATACCTTCAATATTTTTAATATTTAAAATTCTTTTGAATCTTTTGATATCCTGCGGAATCTCACAAATCGTTTAGAAATTCCTTGGAATCTTTAAAAATACAATAAAATCGTGGAAACCTTTAAAATGCCTTAAATTTATTGAAACCGATTGAAAAACCTTGGTCTTTTAAAATACCCTTAAATATTTTTCATTCTTTTAAATCTTCTGATATTCCTTAAAATCTTTTAAATTTCTTAAAAATTTTTTGGATCTTTCAAAATATCATATATTTGAAATACTTTAAAATACCCCTAAATTTTTAAAATCGAATATTTCAATATTCTCGAAATATTTTTAAATCCCTTAAAATCTTTGTATTTTTTTAAAATTCTTTGTAATTTTTAAAAAGTAACACAAAAACTTTAAAATATAGCTTTAAGTGCCTTTAATTTTAAATCGATTTAAAAATCTTCGATTTTTAAAATACCCTGAAATATTTAGAATTTTTTGAAACTTTTTGATAATTATTACAATCATTAAAATTTCTTTCAAATTCCTTTAAATCTTTAAAATTACCATGACATTTTTAAAATACTTTTCAATATCTCCAAATTATTGAAATCGGTTGAAAAGTACTGGGTTTTTAAAACACCTTCAAATATTTCAAATTCTTTTAAATCTTTTGATAGCCCTTGAAAATTTTAGAATCATTTTAAAATTATTCGAAATTTAAAAAAATACCATAACATTTTTGAAGCACTTTAAAATACCTGTAAATTTTTGAAATTGATTAAAAAATCTTGAAGTTTAAAAGTAGTCTCGAATATTTCAAATTTTTTAAAATATTTTCATATCCTTAAAAACTTTTTGTATTTTTTTAAGATTTCTTGGGATCTTTAAAAATAACATAAAATCTTCGAAATATAGATTTAAATGCCTTTAATTTGAAATCGATTAAAAAATCTTCAATTTTTAAACTGCCCTGCAATATTTCAAATTTTTTCAAAACTTTTTGATATTCCTTACATTCTTTAAATTTTCTTTAAAATTCATTGGAATCTTTAAAAATGCTATGACATTTTTTAAATACTCTTTAAAACCTCCAAATTATTCGAATCGATTAAAAAATATTGGGTTTTTAAAACACCTTCAAATATTTCAAATTCTTTTCAATCTTTTGATATTCTTTTGAAATTTTTAGAATCTCTTTAAAATTATTTTGAATTTTTAAAAATACCATCTTTGAAGCACTTTAAAATACCTGAAAATTATTGAAACTGATTAAAAAATCTGATAGTTTTGAAGTAGCCTCGAATACTTCAAATTTTTTCAAATATTTTCATGTGCCTTAAAATTTACCTATTTTCTTAATGATTCTTTAGAATTTTCATAAATACCATAAAATCTTTGAAACACTTAAAAATGGCTTAAACCTTAAATATTTAAAATATTTAAAATTTTTTTTAATCTTTTAATATCCTGCGGAATCTCTCAAACCGTTTTGAAATTCCTTGGAATCTTGAAAAATTCCATAAAATCAAGTAAAATCTTTAAAATGCCTCCAAATTATTGAAATCGATTGAAAAATATTGGGTTTTTAAAACACTGTGAATCCTTAAAATACCATAAAAATCTTTAAAATGCTTTAAAATGCCTTAAATTTAAAATTGTTTAAAAAATCGTGGAGTTTTAAAACACCCTTAAATATTTCAAATTCTTAAAAATCCTTTAATATCGCTTAAAATTCTTTAAAATGCCTTCAATTAATTGAAATCGATTGGAAAATCTTGTTGTTTTTGTAAAATACGCGCAAATATTTCAAATTCTTTTAAATCTTTTTATATTCTTGTCAAATTTTTTGAATCTTTTTAGAATTATTCGGAATCTAAAAATAACATGACATCTTTGAAGCACATTTAAAAACCTTCAAATGATTAAAATTGATTGAAAAATCTTTGAGTTTTAAAGTTTTAAAATTTCAAATTTTTCGAAATATTTTCATATGTCTTAAAATTTTCCTATTCTCTTTATGCTTTTTTAAAATCTTTATAAATACCATAAAATCTTCGAAATGCTTCAAAATGTCTAAAATTTAAAATCGATTAAAAAATTGTTGAGTGTTACAATAACTTAAATATTTTTAATATTTCAAATCCTTTTGAATCTTTTGATATCCTGCAGAATCTCTCAAATCGTTTTGAAATTCCTTGGAATCTTTAAAAATACCATAAAATCGTGGAAATCGTTTGAAAAACCTTTCATTCATTAAAAGCGATCTTCGATTTTTAAAATACCCTGAAATATTTAGAATTTTTTGAAACTTTTTGATATCCCTTAAAATCGTCAAAAATGTCTTTAAAATTCCTTGGAATCTTTAAAAATACCATTGCTTTTTTTAAATGCTTTACAATACATCAATATTATTGAAATTACTTTTAAAAGAATGGGTTCTTAAAACACTTTCAAATTTTTCAAATTCTTTGAAATCTTTTGATATTCCTTGAAATTTTCAGTATCTCCTTAAAATTCCTCGTAATGGTTAAAAATACTATTAAATTATTGAAATCCTTTAAAATATATTTAATTAATTTAAATCGATTGCAAAATTTTGAAATTTTAAAGTACCCTCGGTTGAAAAACCTTTAATTTTTAAACGACCCTGAAATATTTAGAATTTTTTGAAACTTTTTGATATCCCTTACAATCTTTAAAATTTCTTTAAAATTCCTTGGAATCTTTAAAAATACCCTAAAATTTTTTAAATACTTTTCAATACCTTAAATTTATTGAAATCGATTGAAAAATATTGGGTTTTTAAAACACCATCAAATATTTCAAATTCTTTTCAATCTTTTGATATTCTTTTTAAATTTTTAGAATCTTTTTAAAATTACTTGCAATCTAAAAAACTATCATGAGATCTTTGAAGCACTTTAAAATAACGGCAAATTTTTGAAATTTATTGAAAATGTTGGAGTTTTAAATTAGCCTGGAATATTTCAAAATTTTCGAAATATTTTCATATGCCTTAAAATTTTCCTATTCTCTGTATGATTCTTTAGAATCTTTATAAATGCTAAAAAATCTTTTAAATACTTTAAAATTGCCTAAACTTTATATATTATAAATAATTGATATTCTTTTGAATATTTTAAAATCTTTAAATCTTTAAAAATACCATAAAATCGTGTAAAACCTTTAAAATGCCTTTAATTTATTAAAATCGATTGA
>JAAAKG020217339.1:0-21963 GCA_010014905.2 Druon quercuslanigerum
TCAATCTAAAAATTTTATAACCCCCTCCTCACACTACTCCCCTCCCTACCGAGTGAGTCACGCCTACCCCGAAAGGGCTTAATGGTGTAATAATAATAATAATTATTATATTTACCAATAGAATTGAGGATAAACGCTAAGCCTAATACGATATTAGAAGTAATCCTCATATTTTATAATTAAAGGCAAAACTGAATAATATATTATTAAAGAACTTGATACAAAATGTAACCGATGAATATTTCAGTGCTTCATCGGTAAATGCGATATATATATGTATATCATATGGCCCTTATCTCTAAAATTGTAGACGTAAGGCTAATCTTTATCAGATATTTACATTTTATATGATTCATCCTTGAATCGAAAAATGTTCTTCTAAATTCGTTACAAAGCACAAATTTTTACTAAAAAATCGGCCTCACTCAAAAATTTTTCTATTAATTCAAATGTGACCAGTACAAAATTTGTTTATGGAAAATAAAAATATAAAAGTTTTAAAATTATTGTAATGAATTTTTAACAAATTAGTTGAGATTGCAGCCAAAAAAGATGAATTTTTTACAAATCAGAGATTTAAACATGCATAAGAAGTTTTTAACAACAAACGCACTAAATGTACAAAGTAGAAGATAATATTTTAAGAAAATAGTTAAATTGATTCAGAAAGTATAACTGAACAGTTGCATTTACTATCAAATAGGTCAACTTTCATGCTAAAGCAAAAAAAGATTTTATATGTTGAATTTCCTAACCAAAAAAGAGAATATTTATTTACAAATTTAATTTTCAACAAATAAAGATTTTGCATTAAGGCAGGAAAAATAAATTGAGAAATTGTGGAATTTTCTGACGAGAAAAAAAGTTGCTATAACACAGCTAAACCAAGATCGAAATCAAATAATTTAAAATCCAATTACCATAAAAGGGTTTTGAGTGCTACAAAACTTGAGGTTGTCTGAAAACAGCATTATTTTAATAGAATTTGTATCAAATTTAAAGTAAAAATATTAAAACTCGAAAGTTTCTATCTAAATAAAGTATTTTTTTGTAAAATTGAGTAAATCACACAATTTACTGATTTTATAAAAATTAGGGCTATTTGTATAACAAATGATAAATCTTTGATTTCGATCTAAAAATAAAAGTTGGAAGCCTGAAAAATCGTCTATTTCTGACTCTTGTAAAGATTTAATGATTCTTTGCATTTTCCAAAAATTTTGGCAATTTGGATGAAAAATAACCTGTTTTTAATTTGAAATTTTCTGTTTAGGAATCCGCCAACCGCTCTAGTTCTCATTTTTATGAAAGCTACCAATTTATTCCATTTTTATGAAGCTTACTCCTATTGGATCAAAACGTTTCAGTTTTTAAGTTTTGAATTTAAACGTGTGATCAGTAATCCAGTTAATAGCAATTTTTTAATTTAGGCTATTCAGAAAGAAATTTCAAATTTTTTCAAATTTCATTTCAAATTTATGATCAGAATATAGGCAGCTGGCCTGAATGCTTTAAATAGAGTTTCCAGCAATCTCGTGCTGTTCGCGTACTTGAATTTTGAGGTCAACTTGATCGTGATCCAACTCGCAGTTTCGAGTTTCTTGCACGCATCTAAATTAATTTCCAATGAAAGAATTAATTTTCGGTAATTGAACGGGAAAGCATGTCCTGGGAAAATAATTCCAATAGTGCCAGGAATCATCTGATGCCTTTTTGGAATTAAGAAGTGGTTTTCTAAGAATACCTGTTTCGGAAAACCTGTGCGATAGTGGCTCAAAGCATCTGTTTTTTTCCTGAAGTGGTAAGCGATTATCTAGCAACGATTGTCCAGGGAAGACATGTCCAATATTGCATTAAACCAGCTTACGTATTTTTTTGTAAAAAGTGATTTCCTGGAAAGAACTGTCGGAGAAGACCATTCCAACTATGCATGAAAGCATCTTATGTTTTTCTGGAAATGTGAAGTGACTTTTTATAAAGGCCTGTCCTGGACAACAATTAGAATGGCGTCACAAAGCATCCTAAATTATTTTTGGAAACAGAAATGATTTCCTAGGAATGCTTATCTCAGAAAGAGAATCTCAATTTTGCCTCGCAACCAATCCCATCTTTATGAAGGTGGGAAGTGATTTTCTGCGGAGTCTTGTTTTGCGTCTAATGGTGTGTTAAACTCTTGCAGCATATCATATTTTTTGTAAAGTGGGAAATGATTCCGTGAATAAAATTATCCCTAAAAGATCTGCGGAATTGCGCCCCAAAAGCTCATATCTTTTTAAGTGAGGAGGGACGTCCTGAAAGACTTGAACCATGAAGACCTATCCAATGTTGCCTTGATGAAGAACTACGAGTCATTTAAAAAAAGAATTATTAACAATATTAAGGCTATATTTGATTAAGGAAATTTTGTAGTTTTTTTTAGATGCTCAATTTTGTTTAATTCATCTTTATTCGTATCTTGCACAGTTTAGGCGTTAAATGCAATTTTTTATTTGCCATTACTTTTTTGTGTGGTTAAAAACAGGACCGTTGGGCTAAATATGCTGGTTAACAAAATCGATTTTTCTGGTTGATACCTAAGAACGTATGCCAAAGCGTAAGAAAATCCGATTAGCCTTTAAAAAGAATGATCGTAACGACGAAGACGATCGATAGAAGCCATAGAAAAACTTTTTTTCAGATTCACGAAATCTCGAAACGTGCTGATTTGAAAAATCCGCGATAGTCGGTTTTCGCTTACAGCTAATACTCAAATGTTTTACCTTAATTTTTGACCTTTCAAAGGTCACAAACAACGTCATTTTTGACGCGAAATTTTCCGCTAATTTCAAATCAGCATTTAGAAATAGGGGTTCTCATTTAGGAAAAGGATCTTACCTCCATTTGACCTTAAAAATCGACCATATGGTCAAAATTGATGTTGCAGTCAAATGTCCCGCTCCGTCCTGGTACACCTTTGTCAACCCATTTCTTTGTAGATAAAGTTTCTTAGAAGATATCTTGTCGTTTTTAGACATTTGACCTTAATTTAAGACCTTTCCAAGGTCACAAAAACCATTTTTTCCCAGGTCATTTTTGACATAAAATTTCCCGCTCTTTTTATATCCGCAGTCAAGAATAGAGGTTCTTATTTAATAAAAGCGTCTTTCCTCCACTTTACCTTAAAAATTGACCCTAAGGTCAAAATTGACGTTGCAGTCAAATGTCCCCCTCGGTTTCGGTAAACCTTTGTTGGACCTATTTCTTTGTAGGTAAAGTGTTTTAGAAGACATTTTGGATTATAGATTAAAATGGGTCACCATGTAGATTAGGAAGGTCGAACAGAAATTGACAATTTAGAGATACATGATACATACGTTGTTTTTTATTGAAACTACTGATAAGAAAGCACAAAAATAATTTTGCATTAAAATTGAGAAATTTTGTAACTAAAAGATGACATTATTTACAATTTCAGTGTGTAAGATAACTAAAATCTGTCGAAATTTGTTTATAAAAGTATTCTCAAAAGTACGTAATTTATAAGTGTTTTTTGTGTAGAAAGTATTTTAATAGTTTTGAAATCAAAATTGAAGTAATCATTAAATTTCCAATAATGCCGTGACAAACCTATGCTAAAATTTCCAACTTCAAAATCTCTTTTGTGTTCAGCAATTCTGGTTTTTAATCTCCAGCCAGTTTCACCTATATGAGCCTTGTTAATAAAATTGGATTTCATTACATAAATAACACCAGATTATGTTGTAAGTATCATTCTATTTGATTTTTGTATTGCTTTTACTACTGTTATTTCAAATCTCATAAATGCGTTCTGTAATAATGTCGTTAAATAGTTCAAGCAGATGGTCACTATGTACTAAATTTAATTTTAGTTAATTTAAATTTTCTTTTCTGAAGTAAATATTACCTTATTTAACCTATATATCTATTAAAGATTTCATTAAACCAATTTTGTGACAAAATAAATTTGGTGAATTATGATTTAAGTTTCTACCAGACCAAGAAAGTTTTTCGTAACAGTTTGTCAAAATCAAGATAGTTAATAAAATTATTAATCTCGCATTCATCGGTATATTTTATACAATCTTCGAAACTAATAAATGCATTTAAGAAAACTTCAATCTTGTGGGTAGGAACTATAGGTAAGATATCGTTGAAATAACTTTTGTATAAAATATGTGTGAAATCTAATTATCGCAAAGCTTTTTTTTGAATATCTTCTAAAACCAAATCAGAAACAACTGGAGATAAAGGTCAAACCATAGGCCGACACAAAACTTGCTTATGAAATTGATTGTGAAATGAGAAAGCAGTATTATTAAAGATCGTTGTGGTATCCATTAGAATTTCATTTTTTGTTATTTTTATTAAGTTATAATTTAAATAAAGTTTTTCTTTAATGCTATTCAAATCAAGATCTAGTGGGGTTCTGTCAAACAAGTGCTAATAGAAACTGGGTTCAGAACATTGGAAATATGTTTTGATAAATTGTAAGTAGGAGTTCCAACAGTAGAAATAATCAGCCTCTAACTTAGATTAGATTAGTGAACTTTAGGGAGAACATACACTATTGTATTTAAACTGTAGTCACATTGGTCATTAATTAATCTTTTATTCTCCCATCTTATAGCTCTGCCATTACATTTATTTTCAATAGTTTGAAATGTACTAGTTTCAATATTCTTGTATAACATATCATTTTTAAGAATGTTTTCAATTGTATTATTATAATAATCTCTATTTGCTGCAACCGTTAAGATACCTTTTACGCCTTCACAATAATTAAATATTTATGATTCTTTTAAAAAATTTTCAACTAACTGAACAGATTTTTCTACATTTTTAAATTTATTATCATTATTGTGATTTCAGACTTTTTGAATGACATTTAAAGGCACTCTAAAAGGTCTAGGGGGTTAAGCATGCAAAAGTTGCCCCGGCATGTGTCACGTTCATATTACCATTACAGATGGGCTTTCGTGTGAACCAATTTTCTTCTAAAGGATAACCCAAAAATTTTGTTTTTAAAGGACTTATGGAGGGTGAAAGTAAAATCTAAAAAGTTATTTTTCTCGAAAATCACGGAGTTAATTAGCGATACCCTTTAATACTTCACGCGCATGATTAACGTGCAAAAATCAAGCAATTGACCATACACTATGGCTACGTAGATGATCGAAATGCGTGAAAACGATATGCTCGTATTGACCATTCCGAAAGAGATAAATTAGTTATCCCTGATAGTGAGTCTGATGTTCTTATAAAAGTCGGGCTGACCATAAAATAAGAGTCTTTTTGACCATCTCAAAAAAAATTTGAAAGGACCATTCGATCCTGTAGAAGGACTGTCTGACTCTCTAAATTTCGACCCTCTAACTATAAACATCCATTTTTCTTCGTGTGGCGCGCACATTTTTGTGCCTAGACTTCAATGCGCCAATAAGAAGGTTGCTACGTAAATGGCCAGTCTCTCTTCTTATATTGTCTCTAGTTTATCCTAAATAGTCTTTATCTACAATATTTGAAGTCTTAATCAGGGTTGGCAGAAGAAAATTCTTTTAGGTAATTAAATATTGAATCCCATCCAAACTTCCGTTTATTTGGTGGTGATAAGAGGAAGTGAGAGGAAAATAATATATAATGATATCGCTGCATGTTTACTGCGTATAATTCATATTAATTACTACTAAGTGACGTGACTATTATAAGTTCTAAGCCTGGGCTGGATAGAGCTTTTGCGATCGGAGGACCAGAACACTCAGCCAAATTCAGTCCTTTACTTTTTTTGAACACACCTTTAGTTTCTATCGACCCTGATGAAAACTTCAAAAATTGTAAAAAAAAACTATATAGTATAAACTAACCTAATTGCAGATTACGTATTTAGTCAGTGTAAGTGACTGATTTTTTGTTTAAAATCATTCAAATAAAGTGAGAACAATTATGAGCCTGTATGAGGATCGTTTACCCGTACTATTTCGAAACTCTTTGAGATTGGTAAATTTTTAGATAATGCAGTATCTTGGATTTCTTCTGTGCTCATTACTTCCACCGCACCGCTATACATATTAATTTTTGCTCGTTTCTGAGTAGTTACTCTAATTGTATAAAATCCCCGAACTGTTTTATTATTCTCCACAAAGCCAAAGACTTCTCCATTGGCCGTTGATAAAACAGTTTGTTCTTCGGTTGGCATAGATTTACGGGCATTATAAAGGCCTTTCAAAAAAATCGTTTTATCGCGAGGAAAAGTGTATCTTCGAATTTCAAATCGCCGGAGCGGATTCGTATGGGGAATGAGTCGAAAATATTTAATTTCTTCATATTTATGTCCAAGTATCAGTAAAGGAGAATGACTTGCTTCAGCAGGAAGAGAAGACCAGTTCGAAGAATCCTGAGCATGATTGTCAGGAGAATATGAAGTCTTTTGGTTTGAAGTCTCTGGAGTCGACTCTGCAAAAACAGATAAAGTTTTATACCTTGGTAAAGTTTACATTCGTTAGTAAGCAACTGTGGTACTTATTTACTTTTTACGGAAATTGTTTTTGAGAATCCTGTGCGAAAAATAAAAAAAATAGAATTTCCTATAAATTTTAGATTAATCGGGCATCTTTTATCATCGCCAGTGGCACATACAGCTTTTTTTTATAAAATTCCCAAAGTAGGTTTTCTAGCACCCGGCTCAAACACTCATAGTTACAGTTGGGTGCTTTTTGTCTATTAGATTGGACATTTATCCTGCTAATAGGATCGAACATGATTTAATACGATCATAATATAGTCTTAAAAGAAAGGATAGGATAAAATAGAATAGAATAGGATGTAATTTTTTATCAATCTGCTACCATTCCTCAATTTTCCAAATGAAATATAAATATTAATATATTAGACCGGTAAATTACTGCATTAAATAGATTAAAAAAACCTTTTTTCGTAGGTGCCGGTCATCTAGAGGAAGTAATTCCAGAATATTAAATCGCGAGGGACCTGTGCTTCCGGAACATCGCATTCGATTCATGCCGCTAATAGTCTTTCTGTGAAATCACTTCAAACCTCCATAAAAACATGAGATGTTTTGAGGCATTATTAGGCAAGACTTTCCGAGAACACAAAAGAGCTGTTTGGTCATAGGAGAGTGACTGCTCGCAAAGGATTGACTGATCAAAGAAAAATAATAAGTCATATCTCAAACAACTTTTCCAGGTTGCCATTAAAAATGCATTTCAACGGTAAAGATATGTATGGAAAAGACGGGTCTAATGTTGTCTCGGAGTACCTCCTATTATTTTTAGAGATTGAAAGTGATTTCTTGAAAAGATTTATGCAGGGAAAACCTGTCCATTGATGCAACGCACCTACTCGAGTTTTTTCATTGTAAGGAACTAATTTATTTTCTTTTAAATTAAAAGAAAGACTTTTTAAATAGAAACATTGAAAACATATACTATAAAATTCAGATTGAAAGTTCTAATAGTAAAAGAATTTGTATGAAAATGCACAAATTTGAACTACTTCATATTAAAAATATATATATAAAGCAATTGAAAATTGTAAATTTTTTATGCTTAAAAATTAAAGATCCTAAATATTCTACAATCTTTAGAGCTTTTTTAAATAAATCTATGAAATTTTGAATATTATGATATTATAAGTTTTTAATATTTTTATTCTTTTAATTAGATATATGTCACGTAATTAATGCTATCCGTTAATTAAAACATATAAAAAATGAAATATTAGTATCTCAATCACGAATGATAACTTAAATTTATTCATTATTTTGTTCCAAATAAAAGATTGCTGTTTTTTTAAATTTCTTTTTCACCAAATGATCTAATTTGTGGTGTACATTTTTTAAGAATATTTCACAAGAATACGTTTGCGAAAACTATAAAAATTATTTTATGGAACTGTACAAAATGGCAGAAATAACAATGAAGGATAATTTTTACGTGAATTATCATAAATCAAATACCCGATACGCATTATTGTCCATTTATTTTGATATTTCCGTTATAAATGAAAATTAAGTTTTTACCAACAATTTTATATAAGCAATTTTGACCGAAATAGTACAAGCACAATCATAAAGTATACGATCTGTGACTGGACTACATTTTGCGTATAAAGCGAAATTCAAAGTAAAATTGCAAACAAATTAATGCAAATAATTGAGTTCTTGACAAGAAGGCGACTGGCGCTCGGAGACAAGTAAAAGTATTGTCCACGCTGTGACGTCATGTATCAAAAGTGAAATTTGAAATTTAAAAAAACAAAGAATATAAATAGATAGCTCTTAAAAAATGAGCATGAGTCTCTACTTACAGTTTTTCTCTCCGGTTGCAAATTTCCCAGTAAATAAATAAAACTGACTTTTTATTCTGACAAAACCATGTTTTTTCACATTAAACTCGCCGTGAATAATTCGTTTATCATCGAATTTACAAATTTCTTCTTGCGTTTTATTCGCGACACTCTAGCGGAGTTGACAATGTCCAAAGAAAGGTCAAATGGTAATTGCTAATCTATGTTTCTTTCATCCGAATGAAAAACCATGTTTTGAGACTTTCACATTAAAAAAGTGATCAAGGAAGTTTGAGCTAAGACAAACTTCCTGCGAACGAATTTTCCGATAATGTAATGGCAAACTTTTTTCAAAATCTTAACTGGATTAAATTTTTAGTTTCATCATTAAAGCGAGTTTATTATGAGCTTGTGACGCATCACGAAAGAATTTTTCAGGGGATGGCGGAGCGCTGACGAGTGGGGCAAGGACGATGTTCAATTTTTATAGAAAAATGTTGAACGTTTCTCGTTTGTGTGGTTTCTAGTTTGTGAAGCGTTGCAAGCTCATAGTAAACTCGCTTTGATGATGAAGCTAAAAATTTAATCGAGTTGAGATTTTGAAAAAAGTTGACCAATGCATTAGCGAAAAATTCGTTCGCAGTTTGTCGTAGCTCAAACTTTCTCGATAACTTTTTTAATGCGAAAGTCTAAAAACATGGTTTTTTTATTCGGATTAAAAAAAATATAGATTATTACTATATTATTATATAGATTACTATATTACATAGATTACTATATTCTTTGTTCGTTCAAATTTCGAATTTCACTTTGGATACATGACGTCACAGCCTGGAAAATACTTTCACTTGTCTTCGAGCGCCTGTCGGCTTCTTGTCCAAAACTCCTCAATTATCAGCTCTCGATTTACTCATAAATCACAGTTCTTTAGATCTCAAATCAAGCATTTAACCTATGAGTCGAATCCAATGGCCGAAAACACTATTATAATATTACTACCATTACTAACAATATGGAGGTTACCTTTTTGTATATGAATGATATCGAAACACTTTGAGATTGATGAATCTCTGCCTAATGGAGCTTCCCGCCTTTCTTCTGTGGTCATTTTTTCAATCGCGCCGCTGTACATGTTTATTTTTGATCGTTTTCGCTGCTCAAGTCTCAATGTATAAAGTCCACGAAGTCTATTATTACCCTGCACTATTGCAAGTATGTCACCATTGGACGTTGATAATACAGTTTGCTCTTCCGTAGGCAGAGGAATAAGGTCCTGATTCTCTCCTCTCACTTCAATTTGTTGATCGCGAGAAAAAGTATATCTTCGAATTTCAAATCGCTTGGATGGGTTCGTCTTAGGAATGAGACGAATAAATTTTATTTCTTCAAATCTATACCCAATTATGAATGAAGGAGAAGCATGCGCATCAGGAGACCTGGACCTGTCACGAAGTGAAGCTACGGCAGGAAGAGAAGACCCGCTCGAAGAACCCGCAGCGTGAATTCTGGTATCAGAGTAAGAAGTTTCGTAATAAGGGTCATCAGGCCTAGGGTTTAAACTCTGTAAGCTCAACTCTGCAACAAGAAACGAAGCTATAAATTTTCTTAAATTAGTCTGTCGTACTACCGTCCTTAATTTTTAGGGCATTGAGTAACCAGAGACTGACCGTGATGGACTGCTGATGTTCTACTAATTTAATTTTATGCAGTTATTAACTAAGAATCATATAATATCGTCAACATATATAATGTATTAAAAGCTATGAAAATAGCTAATTTCTTCAGCTTTAAAATAAATATTTTTAAACTTTGGCATAGACAGAAGCGTGGCTTTAGAATGCATCCAAAAATACCTGACGTCAACAGTTTTTATAAAAATTAATTATGGCATTCAATTAAATAATTAATAATAGCATATTTCTACAGTATTTTAAATTTTATCTCGTAGAAATTTCATAATTTTAATTAATTACTTTATGAACTATAATTTCAAATTTAACGTTTCCATAGTTAAACCTTTCAAAATGATTTTTTCTCAATCTCACAAATTCGCAGAGGTGAATTAAAATTTAAAGAATTTTCTGATTTGAAAGAAGGAACATTATAAAAATAATGAAAAGAAGCTTTGGTAACTTTTCAATCCCCTGGTCAAATTTTCAGGAAAATAAAAGTACTTCTAATGAAGGCGGAAGCTTCCACGGGTTCATACTGGCTGTGATTCAATTCATGCAATAACTTTAAGCCTTCCCTGCTAAAAAATAAACAATCTCACTAGCTCATACCCAGTGAAGTGCAGACATCCGGCAGTTTTTTTTTAACGATTTTTAAAAACAACAAAGCATAGTAAAATAGTTTTTAACCGTAGTGCACTGAGACTTAAATGGACTAACCTTAATAAGCAATAATAGTATACCAAATCGAAGTTTTAAATTTTCGAATTAATTTCTTTTTTTTTCTTCAAAGAAGGAAACTACTAAAAATATCCAATTTTTTGTTCGAAAGCAGAAAGAGTTTTTTTAGTTTTCCACCTTAAAAGGAGGAAAAGGTAAATATGAAGTTTTTTTGTCAAGCTAAAAAAATTATTCATGCCTAAAAACTTCTGGTCCGTCTCTATTTTAAACTAATGCAACACAACAAATAATGCAGCTCAAAATCTGATATTTAATTTTTATGTATTTCTCTGGGATCCAGAATTTTCAATATAAGTTTCTTCTAACACAGTTTTTTCTTTAATATGCATAGCAATTTACTTTCGTTATACATTTATAATTAACACTTGCCGGAGTAATGATACACTACCTTAATTATATATACATCGATGATGGATAGCAAGAATTTTTTATTTTCTAAAATTTTATGTAATATAAGGTGAAAAATTAGTTTATTAATTTTATTTAGAATCAGAAGCCACACTTTTTCAAATCGAAAAAGAGAAATTATTAATTAAATGCATTTATTAATCTAGAAAAGAGGAGACTTTTGTATTCAATTTCTTTTATCATTGAAAGGGAAAATTTTTGTTTTCAATTTTTTTTCTGAATTAGGCTTGGAAGATTTTGTGTTTTGAACATAAATCTTTGTATTATGAAAATTCTATTCGTAATTTCAATTGAGCCAAAAGGGAAAAACACAGCAATTTTCACATTTTTTGAAGATACTGGTTGTTTTTTAAATATGCATAATAATATATTTTTATTCCAAAATAATTAACACTTACCAGACGATTGATACACCCTCTTGATTATATGATTTCGCAATTTATTGTGAGGAATCTATCAAGTGCTAATCTGAAAAATTGCACCCGATCCCAGTGAAATCGCGGTAAAATTTCAGCTATAACCACGTCTCACGACCGTGAGATAGGTAGTTAGACCGCCTTCTGGATTTTACGCGCACGTATTTTAGCATACTGTTCACACGCAGGGATGCTTTTCAGGCTATTGAACAATGAAAGCTTGGCACTTTCAAGAGCGCCGGTGATGAGGACGATTAATTTAACAGAATATTTCGAGTACAATCGTCGCAACTTCCTTACGAGGTCTGAATACCTCTTTATTTTCATTCTCCTTGGCTATGATGTTTTTTTTCAGGCTCTACCGAAAATTCGATAATGAACATGGTTTGCTTCTCGAAGTCAAGGAGAACTGTGTCCGACCTCGAGTGTACAACAGAAATAATTGTCGAGAATGTAAAATTCCAGTATATTCGGCACATCTCATTCTCGACAATTGACTCTATTTCCCTAGGAGCGTTTAGCGAAGAGATATTAAGGTTAATGCGGTAAGAGTGACAGAGATGGTAATAAAGCACTCTTAGTGCTGCATCGTGCCTTCACATGTAGGTCGTTCCCGCATGAGTTTGACGACTAGATAGTATGTGTCCTAGATGCTCAGGGTGTGCATGACATGCCCTGCATCTATCATCGGGAATGGCTTGGCTCAAAATGTTGCGACGATATGTTAAGGTGGAAATGACACCATCTTTACATACCAAAATGAAACCTTCCGTGCTCGACTTTAATGCGGGTGATTTAAGGAAAGCAAGAGTTAGCTCACATGAAATTCACTAATCCTCCACATTTCTGTGGAAGATGCATCCTCTTATCGAGGAGCTATTTCCGGAAGTTTTTCTCCTGTCCTTTCTGAAGTTGGGCTTTCAGGAGTGAGTACTTGAGATTGATAAGATTTGATGCATTCTGCTCACCCCTGATACTAAAGGTAAGTCCGAATGTTTCAGAAGCCTCCTCCGTGGCTTTGTACAGAAACGCTCCTTTTCCCACTTCTTCATGCTTCCTCACCATTTTAAGAAGAGGGTCTCTTCCATTTGCGACTCATATGCTGTAGCCAAAATATTCCTGTTGTGAGGACTTTCAAGATTCAATATTCCGCGACCTCCTTGACGGCGTGAGATGCAGAGTCGCGGGACGGAAGACTTAAGATTCATGCTTTTCTGTATGTGCATAACGTTTTGTGTCCCGATATCAAGGGATCTGAGCTCGTTCTTCGTCCATGGAACTACTCCACATGAATAGATTACTACCGGGACGGCAAGCATGATCGTTGCAGATACTTTGTTTCTAGCTCACAGTTCGAAAAACCAAATCTGCCGTATGAGCAGTTTCTATATGCTTCGGAGAGTATCCTTTATAGATGTCACATCCTGAATGCGTTTCTGTGGCATGCCCAGGTACGTATAAGTCTCTCCAGAGCAAAGGTGTCGTATAGCGCTTATGTCAACGAGCTCAGATTTGTCAGGGATGCTATTGAGTTTAAATAAACCTTGGCGCATTTTTCTAAACCAAATTCAATTCCTATTTCCTTAGTGTATCGTTCGACAATCCCTAGAGCCACATGTAGTTTCTCTTTATTTTTAGCAAAGATCTTAAGATCATCCACGTAAAATACATGGGTGACCTAGTGCTTTCGATTTGCAAGTTTGCTGCAAAGGTACCCCTGGGAATGGCGAAGTGCTAGAGATAGTGGAAAAACCGAGGCGTGTATCTCTAAAACAAAACCTCAAAAAATGTTGGCAATTTAAAAAAATATATATCCTGTATTTTGTGTTTTTTAAATTTCTAATTTTTTTCTAACGAGTCTTATAGCATTTGAAGGTATTTTAACATAGATAAAGGACTGGTTTTGTGAATTTGCTTCTAATAAATAAAAATTTCAAATCAGAATTATATCTGTTCAGAAAATATTTCATTACAATTTAGAAATGTAACACATTCATTTTTCTAACATTTTTCAAATGGGCAAGTTTTAAATAGTTACGACTTCTGAATTAGAAGGAATAGGGATTCCTTTATATTTCCTTTTCCTAAATCGGGCGGATTATATTGTTAATGTAAGTTGTTGGCTTCAGAGTCAGGTGGATTGAAAACAATTAATTTGTTTTCAATTTTACGCCACACATTAGTGGCCCTCATCAGGGAGTTTTATTAAATTTGTGAAAAGTATATATCTTTTCGGTACGCAGTTTTATATTTGTAAGAATTATTCTTTGAGTAATATCTTAGATGTGAATTTATGAAATGACTTAATTTTAAATTTAAATTTGATTTTATTAATAACTATTGATAAATCTTGCTGTATTCGTAAAACATTATTTTATTTTAGCGAAGTACAATTAATGAGAAAGCAATATCAATGTAGTTGAGAAAATTTTGCCGCCAATTTTTTATTCTGTTTATAGAAACGTTGCAATAAAAAAATAAAAAATTCCTTAAACATCTAAAGCATGAATTTATTTTAGCGAACTACAATTAACGAGGAAGCCATATCAACGTAGCAGAAAAAACTCCTTACAAAATTCTTGATTTATCTGTTTATACGAAAATTAAAATTCAATCCAATTTTTTATGGCAGAGAAATAATGTTAGATTATCAAAAATTTTGTAGTCGGCAATAATTTTTATAGTATTCTTTAAAGTGCAATTTATTCTTCAAACATAGTATTGTTACATAATTTGGTAAAAATATTGACATTGGCGACAGACGCAGCTAAGTGATAAATATCACTGTTCTAAAGTTACTAAATTGACAAAAAACTTTTATCATTAAAGAAATATTGAAAAAAAATTGTTTCTTTATTGAAACACTTTTTTGCTCATATTTTATTTCAATTAATTTTTTTTAATACATTTTTTGTACTAAAAATTATGATTTTAAATTAAGGCTTCATATATATGTATCCAAGTATGATGTGTGAATTTGTACCAAATTTGTGGAATAATGACGCGTTTTATGTTTTTCTCCTTAAGAGAGAAAAGCAAGATTTTAACCTCAAAACTGAAAAAAGCAGTAATTTTTAAATTTTTTAAGATAATGCATTTTTTTCATTATAAAATAATTTACAATTGCCAGATAATGATACATCACCTTGCTTACATGATTTTGTAATTTATTGACAAGAATCTATGATATATTTTTTTCACATAAGAGTAATAAATTTCGATATGTTTTATAAAATATTCATAAGTATAATATTTGAAAAAATGTATACCACTTCAACAAAAATTTCTAAACAATGACAACTTTTTCACTTAGATGACTTAATGTGTTTTAAATGTGTAATTAAGTTCAGAAATATAATTGTTTTACAAAATTCTCTGTTCCAAATTGGAATAGTAATTATTGTGAACAAAATTATGTGATGTTGCAACTCACAATTGTAATTCTATTCCAGAATTTCCAGCCCAAAATTGAATGTTTAAAATCTTTATGAATCTTTAAAACTTTAAAAAGCGTTTGAACAGCTTTCTAACTGTTGCGCAAAAACTAACAGTTGACCGGCAATTTACAATCATCCCCTAAATATTTCAGCTAATTGGATAAACGGATAAAATGTCATTTTCGGATAGCTTACAAATTTTACTAAAATTATAGATATATTTTATTATTATATTCACCAATATAATTAAGGACAACCGCCAAGGATAAGATCAGACTCGAAGCAGTCCTCATATTTTTGAATTCAAGGCAAAACTGACTAAATATATTGATTAAAAACTCGATTATTAATGTAATAGACGAATATTCTACAGACTTATTTATAAATTTAAAAAAAAATTCCTATAGCTGTTATCTCTTAGATTTTACACGTTTAACTGGTTTTTATCGGATATTTACATTTCATCAGAGTCAGTGCAAGGAGAAAAAATGAACATTATAAAAATACGTCAAAACTGATATCAGAATTTCTGCAGTCGACACATTTTTTATTATAATTCCGAGATATGATTTATGCTATTTAATAAAATTTGAAGGAGGAAACTTTTGAATACAGGCAAATTATAAATTGTAAAAAAATATTTTTTTTATTGGAGGAAGTAATGATGTTCCTACCATGGTGTTGTCCGCACTGGGGGTAGTTTTAGGGGTTGAAATTAGCTGCACAAATTTGAAAAAATCAAGACGAAAATAATAAGCCTATATAAAAGAATAAAAATAAAATAAAATAAAAAATAATGGGCCCATATAAAGCTGAAGTATTTCTTGTCCTATCATGGTGTTTTTCGCAAAGGGGTGGTGTTTAGGGGTTGAAGTTGGTTGCACAAATTTAAACAATTCAAGACGAAAATAATTCTCTCCTAAAAAGTTGATTTTCGATTATTTCAGGGTCAGCGAAACATTTGCGTAGCTCCACCATTGCTTTTTTGTTGTTGTGAAATAAAGTACTTCCGGTGATGCACATAATCTAATTTTGGTTGAAGAAATTCGAACAAATTCTGCACTAAATATTTTCCCTAAAAAATTTAAGTTCGCGTGGGTGGTGGGGCCAGCGAAATGGTCCTGTTTAATTTCCAACTAAAACCCTATAAATTTTCAAACAATTACAAACGATCTTCTAAAAAAATGGTTCCCCTTTTAAGGGGATATACGAATTTTTACGCAAAACATTAAATTTTTTAGAAAATTTTTCAGGCTTAAACTAGAAAAAATGAATTTTTAATACAAAGTTAATTTTCAACCATGAAGAATAGATTTTCTACCAAATTATTCAATTATCAATGAAAAAAAAATAATTTTATTCCAAAGAGTTGCAATTAAAATCAGGTAGCAGAACTTTTTTCCAAAAAAAAAACAAACTTATAACAAAAAGTTAAATTTTTAACCAGCAAATATGAATTTTTAGGAAAAGATTTGAACTCTAAACAAGAAAAAATTTGCAATCAAGGAAAACGAAAAAATCAATCAAATTATGAAGCTTGAGAACCAAAAAGACGATTTCTCGACAACAAAATGGAATATTCCACGCGAAAATATGAATTTTTGACAAAAAAGTTTAATTTCAACCAAATAGTTAAATTTTTACCTAGCGAAAAATTTTGAATAAATCTTTAACAGTTTCTACTTCAAGCGAAAAATAATATAAGATTAAATCCAAGAAAGATAATTTGCAACCAAGAGAGATTTTTCAGCCGAGAAAGAATAAAAATTAATAAAAGAAAAGAGTTCATAGGCTAATATATACAAATTATAGGGATAATACAAATTTATCTATTCAGTCTTCGGGGCTTCTGATCCTAAATTTAAATTTTGATGCGTACGGTACAAATTTTATTTTGAAAGCTAACTAATTTTTTCGAAAGTTGGAACTAGCGGTTTCTTGAACTTTCTTATCACGAATTTCAAATCGAAATTTAAGGTTTTTAAATAAAAAAAAGGCCCAGATAATGTGAAGATTATAATGAAAATAACACAATGTATTATTATTTTTAAATTTAGACTATTTGGATAACGAATGCAAAACATTCGATTCTGATCAGAAATCTGATCAGTTATAGAATTTAAAAAAAATTAGGGTCAAAAATCACATATATTTCTTTTAAATATAAAATTGGCGATGAGAAACCCGAAAATCCGTACAGTTTTAGTTTCATGGAAAACGAACAATTTATTCAATTCTTCACAAATTTATTCAAATTTACTCCAAAGGGATCGAATATTTCGTGTATTTGAATTTCAATTTAAATGTCAGAAACCCTAGCATATAGCCTGATTTGATTATATATAATATTTTCAGTTACGCAGAAATCACTATAATGCAACTTGAATTAAATAGAGTTCACTTTTTAGTTGCAATATTCTTCCTTGACTAGAATTTCGCTTTAATTAAATGGAATTATTTGATTGCTCGATTGAATATTGAAATACAATTTTTGCAACAAGAATTCAGTTTTAGTTTTTAAAATTTAATTAGAATTTATTAGAATTTCACAGGAATTACCAAGAACCCTCTTTACGTCTTTAGATTTCGATTTAACATTGACTATGATTCAATTATAATTACCTGAAATTGCTTGAATTCATTATGTATTACTAAATTTTTCTTTAATAAGTTTATGCAACCCTTACTTAAAACACTTCTACGGAGTGACGTATGACACATATACATTTTCACCAATCATTTGCAATTCTTTCAATTATTTTTGTCTAATATTAGTTGAAAATTTTTAATAATCTAATGGATGCTAAAATAACATATAATGAAATTTATTCAACTTATTAATTTACTATGAAGATAACTCAAAAGTAAATATTAATCTTATTTTAATTCTTAACCTGGCTTTCAATAGAAAACATATCTTTTGTTTTAGCATTGTAATTTAACAGATTTTCATTATATCAATTTCTTAACATTTTTTTCATAAAACAATTGAGAACATGAGAATTAAGGATTCATACAAATATTTGACATGATTTGAGAAGGAACTTTTATGTATACGACTCTATCCTGGCGAGAAAAACGTTTAGTTTTCGAAACTTCCAAGAATGGAAAAAAGTTTTAATAATTTTTCTTTTTGAAATAGGAAGTGATTTTCTAGGAATGCTTGTCCCAGAAAGAAGCCTAATGTCACCTTGCATAAAATACTATTTTTATATAGGTGCAAAATTATATATTTTAAATAATTATATATTTTTGAAATGGGTGGAAATAATTCTCCTGAAAAGACCTGTAAAATGTTTCACGAAAGCAGCTCATGTTTTAAAAAAGTAAAAAGTGCCTTTCTGAAAGATTTTACCCGAAAACACCTGACCAATAGTGCCTTGGATCACTTAATAAATATAAAAATAGTAATGAACTATAATGCCAGTTATTGATGTTATCGTGTACTTCAGTTGTGGTACGCCATGAATTATTGGCAGCATTGATAAAAATAATTAATAATGTAGTGAAGGCTTTTTCCGGTTTTTTGATGTTCTTTATTTAAATATTGCCGACATGTTTTGACTCGGATCTGAGTCTTATTCAAGGCGAGTTCTATAGGATACAATATACTATAAAAAAATTTTGTTGTTAACTAAAAATATAAAAGTCGTACAATTAAATATTGTGGTTACCTTATATTTAAAAGTTTAGTTTCTTCCATTTCCTGATTTAAGAAACAATATTTTCGTCATAGTTTTGCTGGAGTTGTTGATAGTATCCGCTGGTTGTCATTTTGATGTTTAAGATTTTAGGCCAGTATATAGATGTTTTTATTTTTCTTCAGTACTTCGAAGGATTAATATATTGAAGGCCTTTTCCTGTTTTTTGATGTTCTTCATTTAACGAACATACTGTTTGTTTAGTTAATAGCTGGAAGAAACTAAACTTTTAAATATAAGGTAATCACAATATTTAATTGTACAACTTTTATATTTTTAGTCACACTTCTTTACTCATTATAGATTTTTTTTTAAATTAAATATGTCCAGCATGAGAAAAACTAATTATATTTGTAGGAGCGTTATTCAACCATACTACTTTAAAAGTCTCAAAGATTGTTGAATGCTTGGGTAATGGAACTTCCTTCATTTCTTCTGCGGTCATTATTTCCACAAAACCGCTGTGCATATTAATTTTTGCTCTTTTCTGCGTAGTTACTCTCATTGTGTAAAATCCACGAACCCTTCTATTGTCCTCCACTATACCAAAGATATCTCCATTGGCCGCTGATAATACAGTTTGTTCTTCCGTTGGCATAGGGAGAGCGGCATTATGGTATCCTTTTATATGAATTTGTTTGTCTTGAGGGAAAGTGTATCTTCGTATTTCGAATTGCCGGCGCAGATTCGCATGAGGAATAAGTCGGAGAAATTTAATGTATTCATATTTATATCCAAGTATATATTCAGGAGAAGGCCTGGCAGGCTCGGACGGAAGAGAAACCCTGTTTGAAGAACCCGGAGCATGAATTTCAGGAGTAAAGGAAATTACGGAACTAGGAACACCAGAACCAGGTTGTGTATTCTGTGCAGGCAACTCTGTAACAAGAGAAAGAGGTTGAAATGTTTTTAAAGCTGACAATCGTATGTTGGTAAGTGTGGTACTTATTTACTTCTTATGGAAATTTTTCACCCGAATCTGGTGCGAAAATTCAAGAAATAGAATGTCATATAATGTTTAGATAAATCGGTAGTATTTATTCATAGTCAGAGACACCTAAATTTTTTTTATTGAATTCACATGGTAGGAACTTTGCAAAAACGTTTAATCCACTTTAATTTCTGTATCATTAGGGTTTCCTAGCACTGCACAGTGGGACGAAATCGTGTAAGGCTGGCTAAAAGACCGATTTTTTTAAAATTAGTTTTGAAAGTTGGGATTTTCTCAGGGATAAATATAAACATTGAAAAGGCGATAAAGAGGGCCCAACAATTTTTAAAATGCTCTTGGACTGACTTTAAACGTACGCTCCGCGGACGCAACGTTCTGCGCTCTCCAAGTCGAAAAAAATTGTTTGTCGTTAGAATTGAATCATTTCTGCAGAAGTAAACCGACTCACACGTTCTAACATTGTAAAAGTTCTTGATAATAAGTAAAATTAAATCTTAAAATTCAAAACTTCAAATAATTGATATTTTTGCTTAAAATTGTTATAAACTTATGATAGAGTTTTTTCACATAGTCAGCAAGCAACCGTTTCAAAAAAGTGTAGAACTAATTTTGAATGCGAGTGACCGTCGAGTTATTTCTTTTAATGAGTCAAGAGAAACCTATTCTAACACATATATGAAAATTGGCTGCTACTTTCTGCAATCTTGTTTTTGATCCGCATTTTTCCTTGGCGGCCGCAGCGCCGGCAGCTTGGCGTACCCTCAGTGACCCGTTGAAACACGTCGGATGCGTCGACGCTACCTGTAACGTCCACTTTGCAAAGGCAGCATTCTGCCCACTCCATATTAAAATAAAATATTAGGTCAAAAAGTCGTATTATTAATATTATTCCAACTCTAGAGACAGCGAATAATGTATTGCGTAAGTAAGACTAAAATAGAAAATACTTGTTCTTCAAATATAATAATTGGTTAAGAAAATCCGCAATTATTATTTAAGAAATGTTATAAAAGATTCGTTATCAGCGACTTAAAAAAACCACTTAATAATAATTGCTAAATGAATTAATTTTTGGAAAACATGTCTGCCCTATTGAATTCACTGTATTCGTCCCACTGTGCACCGAGGTGAAACACTTATAGTTTTAATTGGGTCTTCGAACAGGATCAAATAGAATACAATCGAATAGAATAGGATACGATTTTTTATCAATTTGCTACCATCTCTTAATTTTACGGAGAAAAATAGATATTTAAACGTAATATCTAGATGGTCAGGATTAATATATTTTATGTTTAACTATAGGACAGTGATCTAGATTTTCAAAGTTAACATCTGTAGATATTAAAAAGTGAGATGTTACTTACTAACATCCAAAATGTTCAACTGAAAAACAGATCAAGGGTAAGAAATGTCGATCAGATAATACATTCAAATAATTTGAGGTTATGGTTAATATTTTTAATTCTAAATAAAATGTAATAACTGGGTAAGTATGCGGAGAGCGAATGATCTGTAATCTACATTTAAAATTTCATCAATTTAATGTTATTTAAACTCAAATTTTGTTTTAAATTTATAAATATTTTGTCAAACGTGTTTGAGTCAACCTTCAACTAAAACATAAGATCATAACTTCTCCGTGTTGAGTGTAGACAGGCAGAAGTCGTTATCCGATGATAACGATGATTTTAACATCTGAATGTGAATATCTGCATGTTAGGGAGGACAATCTTACCCTTTGAAGATCTACATTTAAACATCCATTTTTCTCCATGTTTTGAAGTGAAATATAAATATGAATACGTTTGGCATGTAATTACTATATTAAATTATTTTAAAGTAATTTTTTGAAAAGATTTATCCAGGAAATACCTGCCTAATGTTGCAAGGAACCTGTTCACGTTTTTTCGATGCGGAAAGTGATTTCCTGAAGTACTTGTCTCGGGACAATGTGAAACAAGTAGTGTATGAACCTAAATAATTTTATTTTAAATTGGAAGAAACAATAATTTTTTAAATAAAAGCATTGAAAACATGTACTATGTAATTAAGATCCAAAGTCCTAATAGTAAAATAATTAAATTAAAAATGCACAAGTTTAAACTATTTCTCATTAAAGAATTATTAATAAAGCAATTAAATATTTTTAAACTTTTATACTTTAAAATTAAAAGTCCTAATTACTGTGCAGTGTGCTTTTTGTGATTTAACAAAATTGTTAATACCATAAGCTTACAATTTTTTAATTCTGAAATTGTAATAATATACAGGGTGTTCAAAAAGTCTCGATACACCTAAATATCTCTCCAGGTAAATATTTTTTCAAAAAGGTCA
>JAAAKG020217350.1:0-21962 GCA_010014905.2 Druon quercuslanigerum
TGTGGTATGTACTCACCACCGTTTTTAAGCATTTCAGCGTGAATACTGTCTACCCCGGAAGCTTTACCGTTTTTCAACTTCTTGATCATCCCTAACCTCAGTCATACAGACTTTTTCAATAGAATAAATAAGAAAAAAAACGAATTTTTATGAAAATAGTTAAATTTTCAACCAAAGACATGAATCTTTAACCAAAAATAAAATAGCTTAATTTTCAGTAAATTCATTCTTATCCGAATAAAATACATTGTCGATGAAATAATTAAATTAAAATATATGAATTTTTAAACGAAAAAGAAGCATACAAAAATAGAATAGTTCAATTTTTAGTTATGAAAAGGAACTTTTAACAACAAAAAAAAGAATTTCTCAGAAAATAGTAAAATTGTCAACCAATGTAATTAATTTTTTAATAAAAAGATAAATTCCGAACTAATTTTTAACCAAGAAAATTGAATTTTGATCAAAATAGATAAATTTTAGTCCAGAAATGTATTAGTTAAATTTTCAGTTAAAAAATTAATTTTCCATAAAAACATATAATTTTAAACTAAACAAAGAAATGTTCAATAAAAAATATTAATTTTAAAAAAGAAAATTAATTATATACAAAAAAGATTTATGTTTACAAAAATATGTATTTTCCGCCAAATATTTTAATTTCAAAAGAAAATTTTGAGCCTAATAGTTAAATTTCTAACCACAGAAATTAACTTTTAAAAGATGAATTAGTCCCTAAGAGATCGAAGAAGACAAATTATTATAAAAAACATGGAATAATTTAATGTTAGCCCAAAAATAATTTTAAACCAAAAAATAATAATTTTCAATAAAAAAAAATTTTTAACAAAGAAAAAGGGGTTTCAACTAAATGATGAATTATCACGAACAATTTTTTTTTAATAAAGTAGTTATACTTTCAATCAAGTAGTTGAATTTTTAACCATAAAAGGTGAATTCTTAACCAAAAAAACGTTAAATCCACATCTAAACTTGATTCATTTTCAAACTAAGCATTGTGATTTTTAATTTAAGAAAAAAGTTTAAAGCCTAATAGTTAAATTTTTAACTACAGAAATTAACTTGTATGAGATGAATTGGTCCCTGAGAGACTGAAGAAGACAAATTATCAACAAAACATGAAATATTAAATGCTGAACCCCAAAAATAATTTTAAACCAAAAAATAATAATTATTGATAAAAAGAATTTAATTTTGAACAAAGGAAAAGGGGTTTCAACTAAATGCTAAATCATCAACAACAAAATTTTAATTTTAATTTGAAGTTTTAACCATAAAAGATGATTTCATAACAAAAAACGTTATATCTACATACAAAACTGATTAATTTTCAGACTAAACATTGTGATTTTTAATTTAAAAAAAGATGAAGTTGCTACCAAAATGGATGAATTTTCAATAAAAACAGTTTAATTTTTAAACAAAGTAAATGATTTTATAACAATATTGTTGAATTTTTAACAAAATAATGAAATTAACTTTAAGTTTAGTTCATCGCCAATTTCCTGACACTATCAGGTTTTCCCTGACATTCCTTGACTTTTTGAAATTCTTTGACCAGTAGCAACGCTATTTTTACTTAAATAACTAGAAATACATTGATAATATTCATAGGTTTATTTTAACTAATTTTTGTAGAAAACCACATCGTCGCAATGCACAGTTTAAATTCAACAACATTTCTCTGATACCCGCCCAAGTCACGTTTTCCCTGAAAGGAGATAACACAAATGCATTCAGTATTCAGTCCGAGCAAACTATTTATATAAAGGTATTTTTAAATGATATGAACAAAATTTGAAACATTTCTGATTTCCATACGTAACACCTTTAGCCTGAAGAGACTTCCACTGTCGAATTGTCGGCAGGTGCCTCGAAATTTGGAACTAATTCTGCTCAACTAATCCTAACCATAAGTGAAAATCCAGAAGTGCATGCTATAGAGGTGATATAAAAAATAATTATTTTGCGTTTTTTATTTTTATACCTAAAAACTTTTTTTTAAAAAAAGGGTTTAGTTAACTTCCTTATCATATATTTATAACACAATTATTTACAACATGTCAAAATAAATTAGAAAATAACAGGTATATAAATTTGCAGCTTCGATGCAATGGTACAAAAGTGGATGTTGAATTGGAAGACAATAATGTAAATTTCGATAGAGTTTTGCTCTACAGAGAAGAAAAACAGATTGTCAGAATTCACAATAAATCCACAATTTCAATTTTTTGGCTTTTGAAAACGATTGAAGAACTGAATTCCCAAATTGGCTTTTCACCTAGTTGCGGTTCAATTAAACCAAAAGAGTCTGGAACCATTGATGTTACATTGCAGGCATCAAAGGCACGAAAAATAATACTATTTTTATGAACTCTCTGTGAGGATTATTTTCTAATAAAAATCGTATTAAATTAAATTTTTTCCTGGAAAAAGATCTACTCTCGTCGCCCCACTGAAAATTGAACTACAGAAATTCCGATTGCCGGTCGGGTGCTTTCTCATTAAGCTATTAGAAAGATCAAAAGAAGAATCCTTTTTTTCAGAAATATGAGCTATCTCAAGCCAGGTTTAACATTTATAATATTAATAATTTTAAAGAAATCTGTATTATCATGAGAGATAGTTACCATCGATTGGTTTAGATATATTTTTTTCCAGCGAGCAAATATAAATCAACCTATCAAGTTAACTCTTCACATAACATATAATATTTAAAGTTATTTTTAAAGT
The DNA here is from genome assembly GCA_010014905.2 of Druon quercuslanigerum. Taxonomy (NCBI): domain Eukaryota; kingdom Metazoa; phylum Arthropoda; class Insecta; order Hymenoptera; family Cynipidae; genus Druon; species Druon quercuslanigerum. The sequence continues at coordinate 2,755 of JAAAKG020217350.1, forward strand.
AGATAGAAAAGCAATTTTTTTAAGTTAAAAATAAAAAATTTTCTGAAGAAAGATCTACACTCGTCGCTCCACGGGTAATCGAACTACAGCAATTCCGATTGCCGGTTAGGTGCTTTCTCATTAAGCTAGTAGAAAGTTAAAAAGAAGAATCCTTTTTCAGAAATATACGCGATTTAACTCCGAGTATTTTTAACAAAATTTTATTTTTTATATTTATTTTACATCTAGTCAGAAATGACGATAAGTATTTTCTGTTATGTCAAGATTTAACTTGATTAAAAGATTTATTTCTATTTTTAGGTTGGTCAAAAAGATATCTACACTGATCGATGGTAACTATCTCTGATGATAATACAGATTCCTTTAAAATTATTCGTATCATAAATGTAACAGCTGACTTGAGATAAGGTACATTTTCGAAAGAGGATTCTTCTTTCGATCTCTCTAATAGCTTAATGGGAAAGCACCCGACCGGAAATCGGAAGTCCTTTGGTTCGAGACCTAGTGGAGCGACGAGAGCGGATCTTTTTTTAGAAAGAAATTAATTTTAAACATTAAAAAATGTATTTTCAAAATGTTATTTGATGAGGTGACTTGATCGATAGGTTGATTTCTATTTGCACGGTAGTGACAAACATACCTACACTGATGGTAACTATCTCCGATGATAATACAGATTCCTCTAAAAATATTATAGGTGGGTCTCCTAGAAAAAAATTCCTTGAATTTTGAAGTATTTTTGAGACAAGATGATCCAGAGCCACTTCTAACAGAACTTATCACAGTGAATGCTGAGATTTACGACGTTTCTGTTGATGTTAATTATGCAAATCCCATTGACCTGAAAAGTGTTAAAGTCGGTTCTGTAACAAATGAAAAGTTTACTATAAAAAATAAGGGTCCCTATGAAATTAAATACGCGTAAGTAATTTAATATTATAATTCTTATTTTAAAAATTCGAATTGGATTTTGTGGTGATAAATAATGTAACAATTATTTAGAGTTCAACCTGAACCTGATGAGGTATTAAGCAAAATAGATTCTAATTTATCCAAAGGTAAAGCTGGTCACTTTGATATTAGTCCAGATGCAGATTCCATTTTACCTGAAAAAACCGTTACAGTCAATGTGAGTAGAATATTTTTCATTTTTTAAATTTGTCATAGCATCCGTTCAAAAACATTTTTTATTCGATTTGATTGTAGAAGATCCTGAAATAAAATGCGGAACATACAAATATAATTCATTTTTAACAAAATAATTTATTTTTTAACAATAAAGATGAATTTTAAAGAAACGAGTTGGGTTTAGAAAATAGTTGAATTTTCAACCCGAAAAGATGAATTTTTAACCAAAAAATATCATTTTGCAACTAAATAGTTGAATTTTTAACAAAATAGTTAAATTATCAAATAAAAAATATGACTTTCAGAAAATCATTTTTCAGGTACAAAGATGAATTTTCAACCAAATAGTTGACCTTTTAAGCAAAAGGACGAATATTGAACAAAATAGTCCAATTTTTAACAAAATAGATGAATTTTTATGCCAAGGAGACGATAATTTTTTAGAAGAGAGTTAAATTTTCGAGCCGAAAGGACTAATGTTCTACTCAATAAATATTAACTTTTAAACAAATAAGAAAACAAAAAATAATCAAATTTCGAAAGAATAGTTCGAAATTCCACATACAACAATGAATATTTAACAAATAATTGACTTTCCGAGCGAAAGAACAAATTTTCTATCCAAAAAGACGGATTTTCAACATAAAAATTCCATTTTCAACTAAATAGTTGAATTTTCAAGCAAAAAAGACGAGAATTTTATAGAAGGCAGTACAATTTTCTAGACAATAGGATGAATTTTCTATCCAAAAAGACGAATTTTCAACAAAAGAATTCCATTTTTAACTGAATAGTTGAATTTTCAAGCAAAAAAGACGAGAATTTTATAGAAGGCAGTGGAATTTCCTAGACAATAGGACGAATTTTTATCCAAATAGACGAATTTTCAACATAAAAATTCCATTTTTAACTAAATCGTGGAATTTTTAAGCAAAAAAAGATGAGAATTTTTTAGAAGACAGTCGAATTTCCTGGGCAATGGGATGAATTTTCAATACAAAAAGACGAATTTCCAACAAAAAGGCTTAACTTTCAACCCAGAAAAAGTTCAATTATTCGCTTGAAAATTCAGCCATTTTGTTGAGAATTTAATTATTTTGTTGTAAATTTATCTTTTTGGATAGAAAATTTCTCCGGCTAACTAGAAAAATCAACTCTCTACTAGAAAAATTCTAACATTTTGGAACTATTTTCAAGACGGTTAAATTTTCTAGTAAAATGAACAAACTTTTAATCCAAAAAGATGAATTTTAACAAAAAAAGTTAAATTTTCAACAATATAAATCGATTTTCAAAAAAAGAATTGTATTTTCATGCAGCGAACAAAAATTTTTTTAGTAGGCAGTTAAATTTTTTAGTGCAAAGTACGAACTTTTTATCCAAAAAGATGAATTTTGAACAAAAGAACTTAATTTACGACCGAAAAGGATGATTTTTAATCAAAATAATCAGAAGGTCAACTATTTGGCTGAAGATTCAACTTTTTAAGACAAAAATTCAGCAATCTGTTGAATATTTTATTTTTTCGTTAAAAATTAATCTTTTTGGATAAAAAATTCATGCTGTTGACTCGAAGATTAAAAATTAAAAATTCCATCTTCTTGGAATTTCTTAGTTAAAAGTTGATTTTTGTAACAAAAAAATTCGATTTTTCTATCTAAAAAAAAAACTAATTTTAACAAAGAGCTTATCCGTCAACCAAAAAGATTTATTTTTGTCAAAATAGTAAAATTTTCAAATAAAAAATTAAATTTTGAAAAAAATAGTTGAGTTTTCAACCCACAAAGATAAATTTTAAAACAACTAGCTGACTTTTCTATAAATAAACAGGATTTTTTCAGTAAAAAATCCAATTGCTAAAAAACAACGATTTTTCAACAAAATAGTTCAGATTTTTACCAAATAGTGTAATTTTCACCAAAACTATTGAATTATCAACCTTTAATATAATATTCAAACGAAAAAAGATGGCAGGACATTAAAAAAAACAGTTGGAAAGCCTATGAAATTCCACGTCTATTAATGTCAAACAGATTTTTTTTTGATCTGCTGAAGAGAATACAGTACGCGATAAGTTTTTAAAAAATCTAGATTTTCTAAAATTGTATACCTCAACTTAAACTTAAAAACTTAAAAATCTGAAAATTATACGGCACAGAGCCTAAAATTTTATCTCTAATTCAAGCCAAAGAAACTTAAAAAATCTTCATCGGTTCCCGAGATACGGTTAAATATGTTCAATCGTATCTGAGTTGAGTTTTAGTCGACGATCACGGTTCTCGGCCGGTCTGCTGCTCGCCTCCTTCGTTGAGGCAGGACCGAACAGGCCACGCAGAGAGGTGGTCCTGGATTGGGGCTCTCTTATACTTTTGATTCTGCTCATCAGTAATTTTTATCTCAAATTATTGTACATTTTTAAAATTATTCATTGTTTTTTTAGTTATTTACAATTATTTCAATTCAGAATTATCCACATAATAAAGAATAAAAAAATGATGAACAGTTTTTTTATTTCTTAAAATTTTTGTCAACTAGAATATTAATGAAAATTGTAGATACATTCTTACAAGAGTAAACTATTTTTTAAACGAATTAAGCAGCTAAATTGTAAATAAATTATTTATATGAAAAACACTCAAGCATATTAAAAGTGAATAATAATGGAATTTCAAAAATAAATTAAATTCAAAACAGTGCGAACGTGTAATGAAAATTATATTTTTAATTTCTAATAAGTAGTTTATTATTTTCCTTTACACAAACATTTTTCTTACACAAAAAACTCGCTCATTATTTAATTTTTCGATGATCAAAATGAGAAAATAAAGCCCCAATCAAGCACCACCTCAATGCGTGGCCTATTCGGTCCTGCCTCAACGAAGGAAGCGAGCAGCAGACCGGCCGAGAACCGTGATCGTCGACTAAAACTTGAACATTTTTAATCGTATCTCGGGAACCAATTAGGATTTTTTAAGTTTCTTTGGCTTAAATTTAAGATAAAATTTCAGGCTCTATGTCGTATATTTTTCAGATTTTTGCAACAATTTTCCTAGGTCATGCTAAGACTTGAGGTCGAGGTACAAAATTTTAGAAAATCGAGAATTTTTTTTAAATTTTATCACGTGCTGCATTCTTTTCTGCAGATAAAAAAAATCTGTTTGACATTACATGACGTAAAATTTCATAGGCTTTTCAACTGTTTTTTTTAAAATGCCCTGTCATCTTTTTTCGTTGAGTTATCGTGGTTCAAAGCCAGCAGCGATTTTTAATAGTGCTTAGGTCAATCGATCTCATAATTTCCGACGATAGTGTATCAAACCCAAATATGTTTTTGCTTAATTCCGAAAAAACAAGGGTTTTGAAATTACCAAACTTAAAAAATTAATATTAAATTTTTTTTTAATCATCATCTACTCAAGTCTTTTGAGGCCCTAATCAAGAGCTGTTTAGCCCAAAAGAACCAAGAAATTTTCCAAGAATCTAATTCAAATATTTTTATTGTACATTTTCAAAAAAAGCCAGGGTGTATAAAAATATCAAAATTTTTAAATACTAGTCAGCACCATAATATAACGTCTTCACAGCACGGCATTAGCGGTCAGAAAGTCTATCCTGGCCCCCAATAGTAACCCGATAATTTTCTATACGGGTGTATTTGAAAACATTGCTCGTAAAATATAATCACTAATTTATATATTTTTTAAACATTTCAACAAAATTGTTATTGACGACGTTTTTGAACGGTCCTTTACTGTATGTTTATTTGGATGCTTTAAAAAATATAACTCACTAAATGTTCATAATTTTTTAAATGCAGGTTTCATTTAGGCCACGTAAGGAAATTGTTCTAAAAAATGCTCCGATACTTAAGTGTTACTTATTTGACACTTTTAGAAAAAATGCAATGGTTGCAGAAGTTCCATTGACGGTATCTGTTGTCGCTTATTATACAAGGTATTTTTAATTTATTAGATTAAATTCAATACTTTCCAGAATTTTAATTTTTATACTCACTATTGTGAGCATTTAATGGTGTAGTATGGTAAAAAGGAGCTTTTCTTCAATAATTTTTTTTCACACAAATTTTTATTGCAAAGTTTAGATTTTCCTATATGTTATTCTACATGGTATGAAGTGTAGAAAAAAACTTTTTGGTAAATTTTTGTTGCCATCCGGTGGAGATATGGGCGACATGATGCATATGATTTCCATGGTAAAAGGGGTCAAGAATGACAAATTCGGCATTAAATTCAAAAAAATAATTTTTTTAACGACATTTTTAAGTAAAATATTACTAGCTAACATTGTTTTAACGCATTTGTGATAGTTTAAAGAAGTTTGGGGTAAACAAAAAAATTTCTTTTGATCAAGTGAAACGAGGAAAAATCATCTTACCCTTAATCAGTTTCATATCGACACTATAATGCGGATCGACAATACATTTGCATTTAGAAAAATTTAGAGCAGGTACGAAAGCCGAAACAAAATAGTCAACTCGACGCGCCAGCTATGCGATTCCAGCACTCGAGACCCTGCGGCAATTCTCATTTTTAATCACTTTCCAATTGCATCTGAAGTAAAGGAAGTTTTCTGCATTATTTTTGAGAGTTTAAAGTAACCAATACTGCAAAAAAAAATTTCGATTTTTTGTAAAAAGTTTACCATACTACCCCCTTAATAGATGTTCAAAGGATTTTATAATTCACATATTTGTTAGATTCCGTCTTCAGCCATTCCCAGAACTGAATTTTGGAACAGTTGGAATTAAAAAGCAAAAAATAATGTACCTGAATGTCGAAAATACTGGGAAATTCCCGCTTCATTTTACAGTTTCTACACCAGGGCTGAAATCTCCATTGCACTCTGCAAAGGGAAAGAAAAAAGATTTCGACCTTTTATCAAAAAGGGATAAGAAATCTCCAAGGCATGAAAGAACAAAATTGTAAGTTTTTTCAATATAACCATATAATAAAATGTGCGAATTTAATATAAAATGAGGCGCCGGATGCTAAAAGGAGATATCGAAGTATTTTGCTGGAGTGGGGAGGCCCCTAAGATCCTGAAATTGAAGTCTTGATTTTTAATTTTTAAAATATACATCCTGAGTTAAAATTTAATTTCACATGTTTTCCTCTTCATAAAAAAAGTTTATGCTTTTTTATTATTTAAATATTTACGAAAAACTGTTTTTTTCTCTGATCAAAATATTTTGATTTTTTTCACTTCAACTCGCAGCGAAATGGAAAGTTTTTGATATTTGGTAATAAAACTTATTAAAAATACTTATTGTCATATTCTGCGACCGATGGCGTTAGTGAAACATCAAAATGTTTATTTAAGAAATTGTTAATAATTTTTTTACAAAACGGTGCATAATTCGTACACAAACAACTTCTAGCGTTTCGGGAGTCGAGAGATTTTTGAGCAAGCGAAAAGTGTCAGCAAGAAAGTTGTTCAGAAAGGTTTAAGGAAGTTTGCTGAAAAGTTTCAGATCAATTGGAATAGTAGTTAACAAACTGATGATGTTTTAATTTTCCAGCGCGATGGATTTTCTTCCGCGCAAACTACGCCCCGGTCAGTAAAGCGCTACCCCAGCGTTAAGTGCACTGTAACTCACAGCTTGTCGAGATTTTGTAATTAAAATACGAAAAATATGGAAAATCATCGTTTATAATAAATAATTCTTCTTCTCTGATACAAATATTTTAATGTTGCCACTTCTAGGAGAATGAACTTCATAAAAATCTTAAAAATAAAGAATCTCTTTATATTTATTTTTCCTTGTATTCGGCGTGTCCTTCGTCTGACCTCTGTTTGTAAATATACTTATATATGCATTTTTGCTGTTTCCTTACCAAAACTAAATACATCAGTTTAATTCAGTCTCTTCCGATTAGCAGAGCAGATTATAATAAGTAGAAAACAAATGAAGCATGTAAGTTTGTGGGAAAGAAATGTTCTTGAATGTAACAGAAATGCGGTATGTAATAATAAATTAGTCAATTAATTCTTGCTTAGAATACTTGAAAAATGTCTTGAAAAAATGTTTAAATATATTTTAAAGTGTCGCAGTAATGTTATAATGACATTAATTAATAGATGAATTATTATTGTGTAGGAGAAAAACAATGCGATTTGTCAAATATGTTTAGAAATTATCACAAAAACACTTTAAAATACCAAGAGTTGTAGCAGGCTAAATATCGTTTTTAAACTTTAGATGGCTCGTGTGCAAATTAAATTGTTGTATTTCACATTAGGAATATCTTAGTGAAATAAAAATTGTTAGAGAAAGAAAGAAACTTTAATTTTATGATTTGGAACATTATATTATTTCTTGGAAAAATCTATCGTAAGAAAAATATATTAGACACACGTAAAAAGTAGATTCTTGCCCGCAGAGTAGGCAAAAATTAATTTATCAAATTTTAAAAATTAACGGTATCTTAAATATTCTACTGTTATTTTACAATATTATAATTACAAAATCTTGACGAGCTGTGAGGCACAGTTACACCTAACGCTGGGGTAGCGGCTTACTGGCTAGGGAGTAATTTACGCTGGAGAAAATCTATCACGCCCGCAAATTAAAACATCAACAGTTTGTTAACTACTACTCCAATTAATCTGAAACTTTCCAGAAAACTTCCTTGAACCTTTCTGGACAACTTTTTCGCTGACAGTTTTCGCTAGCTCAAAATTCGCTCGACTCCCGACACGCTAGAAGTTGTTTGTGCACGAATTACGCACCGTCTTGGAAAAAAATTATTAAACATTTTTTAAATAAACATTTTGATGCTTTCCTAACGCTATCAGTCGCAGAATATGACAATAAATATTTCTGACAAGTGTTGTTACAAAATTGTACAAACTTTCAATTTCGCTGCGAGTTGAAGTGAAACAAATCAAAATATTTTGATCAGAGAAAAAAACAGTTTTTCGTAAATAATTCGAAAAATAAAAAAGCTACAACTTTTTTTATAAGTAGAAAAAGATGTGAAATTAAATTTTCACTCAGGATATAGCAAAATCATTCTATATCTCCTTTTTGCATTCAACACCTCAATTGATGTACAATCAGACCTTATATTTTCAAATAAAATAAGTGGGTATGCCTGAGTTAATGAAGAATAATATATTGTTAATAATTATCAATAATATTACAGGAATGAAAGCAGCGTTAATTAATTTTTCATGATTTAAGAAATTCGTTACATACAATCATTATACAGAGTGTCACGAAGTCCCGGGATAACTGAATATTTCTCAGGTAAGATATTTTTCAGGAGATAAAGGTCATTCTTGATATAAATTTCAAAGAGGAATTCAGTTGTGACCTTTATTTTGTTCTTGGCGATGACCTCAAAGGTTTTTTCAAGGTCACCTTGTTGTAAATGGAACCCCTCTTTTTACATCGGCAAACGATAGAGTTGGAAATTTTGTGTTCAAATATTTACCCGAATCATATGTGCATTGAAACCTTGAAGGTCACTCTGAGGTCATCTAAACTTAAACAAGGTCTGCATAACTCTTGGTCAAGGTAACATTGGACCTATGACCTGAGTACGTATTCGAACGTGAAATTTATAGTTCTATCGATTGCCGATGTTAAAAAAGGGGGTTTCCATTTTTAAAAAAGTTGAAATTGACAAAAACTTTGAATGTCGATCTAAGTTCATTCAAACTTAAATAAAATCTACATACCTCTGGGAATAGAAGCTTTTCTATTTATGTTCGTAACAAGCAAAGTTGCTAAATTTAACTAGGTGTATTCAGTAGTCACCTTAAGCATGCCTTTGACGATGACCTTGAAGTTAATGTCAAGGTGAATTTTGTATTCCATTGAAAACCCCCTTTTTTACATCGTCAATCGATAGAGCTGTAAATTTTACTTTCGAATATGTACTTAAATATTAGGTCCAATTTGACTTTTACCCAGAGGTATGCAGACCATGTTCAAGTTTAAATGACCTTTGAGTAACCTTCAAAGTTACAATGTACCTATGACCTGGGTACATATTTTAATATAAAATTTCCCGCTCTATCTATTGCCGATGCAAAAAAGGGGATTTTTATTTTTTTTAAAGATGACATAGAAAAAACCTTGAAGGTCATCATCAAGATCAAAATAAAGGTCACCATTGAATTCCTCGTTGAAAGTGACTTCAAGAATGACCTTAGCCTCCCTAAAAAATATCTTACCTGAGGAAATATTCAGCTGTCAAAGGGACTTTTGGGACACCCTCTATAAAAATGGATTGGATGATAATTAACAAAAATATACTTTACACAGGAAAAATCTGTATATTTTCCTGATTTCTTCAAAACTGCCAATCCATTAAAATACACTGAAATTGAGAATTAAGGGCGGTTTCAAGCACCTCTTGCATCCAAACGTTAACAGGCAGGGCCGAGTGAATACTTCAAGGTCATATCAAATCTCTAAATCTTGTGAAATTCTTCTAAATTTCTTTAAATCATTAGAAACCCTACAAAATTTATTGGCATCACTTTAATTTTTTTTAATCTCTTGAAATTCTTTGGAATCTCTAAAAATAACTTCAAATTTTTTAAATCCCTTGATTTTTTTTCAATTTCTTCATAAGTCTCGTAATCCTTGCATATTCTGTAATAGTATATTACATGAGAAGTATGGTCAGACAGGTCATTACGGGGTGAAATGTAAAACTATGTTCGACCTGTAAATATTGATATTTTCGTAACAACCAGTCTAACACTACGAGTGATGTACGATATTTTATTAGGAATCAGCATTTTATGGGACTGTCGGGTTCTGAAAAGGGATTCGTGAAATTTATAGTATCTTTGGTCGTGAAAAAATACGTTTAAAGAGGCAGTCAAAGATAAATGCATCAAAATTTCGTTACATATTTCCTGAATATAAATTAAACTTAACATATATTAAAGTTCCGTGAAAAAACGTTCAAATATTTACAAATCTTTACAAATCTTTGGAAGTCCAATAACATACTTCAAATCATGTAAAAATTCATGAAATACCTTAAGACCCCTTAAATGCTTGGAATTTCTAACAATAATTGAAATTTTGTTTCAGTCATTTACTTTCAAATCTATCTACGATTCTCTTAAAATCAAGCATTTAAATCTCTCAAAATTCAACTTAATTTATTGTTTTTAATTCTCTCAAAATCCCTCAAAATGGAGCTTAAGATTTTTGGAAATTCTACAAAATTCTTTGAAATCACTCGGAATTTTTGAAATAGACGAGTAGAAATTATGTGAATTACACTGAATATTAATTAATGTACCCTTAAAAAAACTGTAAATCCCTAGAAATTTTTTTAATTCTTGGAGATCTTGTAAAATTTCTTTAAAAAACTTGAAATCCCTTAAAGTTTCTGTTTATTTAATTTATTTTCCAAAGTTCTCTAGAAACCCCTTAAAATCAAGGTTAGAGTCTTTAAAAACCCCTCAACATTCTTTGAAACCTTTCGAAATTTACGAAATTTCTTGAAATCTTTTGGAATCTTCTAAAATATATGATCGCAAAAATCCAATAAAATAAGTCGAAATTATTGAGAAACCCATTAATTATTTATTAAAGTATTCTTTAAAAAAAGTTCAAATCCCTAGAAATCTTTGAAATTCATCAAAATGTTGTAAAACCTGGGAAATATTGTAAAATTCCCTGAAATACCTTAATTCCCTTGAAATTTCATTTATTTTTAAAAGTTCTCTAGAAGTCCTTTAAGCTTGGACTAAGCATCTTTGGAAATCGTACAAAAATTATTTAAAATCTCGTTAAATTGTTTTAATCTCTTTAAATTCTTTGCAATCTGTTAAAGTAACTCAGCATTTTTGAGATTTTAAGATTCATCAAGAATCTATTAAACAAATTTGGACCACCACCATAAAATGTTCCTATTGCAACCTGAACAAAAAAACATAACAAATTTTTCTAAAAACCAAATCCAAGGAAAGCCGCTTCCTTCATTTTTTAATTTTATTTCTGTCGTCTTTTTTATTTTTATTATTATAAAATCTCAATAAAAAAACATTTGTAAAAAATAATCACCAAATTTTCGGTACTTATACACTACCATTATCAAAGCAACAAAAATATATAAAATAAATTAAATAAATTTTCGAGCAGGCACGAACAGCAACGAAAACACGATGCTCTCTCCCTGGCACCTGAGAATAGACTGACTAGATTATCGGCTGTCAGGGAAAGAGCATTGTGGTTTCGTTGCTGTGCCAGTTTCTTTTTGCCTTCATAAGGATGCTGTATGAATATCGAAACGTTGCCCAGTGGGAAAAAAAATTAAGGATGACCTAGAGACGTCTTTGGGATATCCCTAAGACATGTTTTATAACATGTCTTTTGGATATGCTAGGGATGCTCTTAAGACGTCTAATGTCAGGCTGAAAGATGTCCCAAGAACGTCCATGTCTTTAAGACGTCTATTGGGCTGACGTAGGATGTCCTAAAAACGTCCCAAGGACGTTCTTGGGATTTTCAAAGTTTTGTGCCCACTGGGTGGTGACTATTTTTTTAAAAATGTTTTTATTGTGATTTAATAATAATAAAAATTAAAAAGACGAAACAAATAAAAAAGAGAAGGAAGGGAATTTGATTGGTTGCCTTCTCATTTTTCTTTCTAATTTTTTATTTTTATATAAATTTGTATAAATTCATCATCCGTTTGTAATTTATTTATTTTTTGCATTACTTTTTTTAAGTGTTTTATGATTAGTTATTTTTATTCTGAGTTTCTTATAATCATTTACAATAATAATTTTTCTAGAATTGCAACACGAGAAAAATGTAAGAAATTCATTATAGGCCTATTCTGAATTTCCTATACAATTTTTTGTAAGAGTGTGACACCAATAACAATGGGTTGCGAACCCGTTGAAGTTTTCAAATTTTGAAAATAGTCTTTAAACTAAAAAAAATTACAAAAGAAATGTAATGCGTTTTGAGTCTGAAAAATAAGTGGATAAACCGGGCCTCCAAGGCCTCCATACATTTTCAGGCTTTCATTAGAAAATTGGGCCCATAACAGTCACTCCGCTAAAACGGTCAATCTTTGATAATTAGCTGGGTAATAAAAATAAACGCTAGTTTTTTATACAAAAATATTGTAAAATGAAATAGACAGCGACGAAAAATAATTCTAAATAATAAATATCTAACTTGACATAAAAAAATGTAACAATACACTACCCTCGGAAATTATGAGATCGATTAAAGCAAGCACTATTAAAAATCACTGCTGGTTTTGAACCGCGATAACTCAGCGAAAAAAATGGCAGGGCATTTTTTAAAAAACGGTTGGAAAGCCTATGAAATTCCAGGTTATAAGCAATGTCAAACAAATTTTTTGATTTTCTGAAGAAAATACAGCACGTGATAAGTTAAAAAAAATCTAGATTTTTTAAAAATTTGTACCACGACTTCAACTTTTAGCATGACCAAGGAAAATTGTTGCAAAAGTATGAAAATTATACGACATAGAGCCTAACATTTTTTCTTTAATTTAAGCCAAAGAAACTTAAAAACTCTTTAGCGGTTCCCGAAATACAATTATAAATGTTCAATCGTATCTAAGCTGAATTTTAGTCGACGAATACGGTTCTCGGCCGGTCTGTTGCTCGCTTCCTTCGTTGAGGCAGGACCGAATAGGCCACGAACAGAGGTGGTGCTTGATGGGGCTCTCTTATACTTTTGATTCTGCTCATCAGTAATTTTTAATTCAAATTATTGTAAAATTAAAAAAATTATTCATTGTTTTTTAAATTATTTACAATTATTTCAATTCAGAATTATCCCCATATTAAAGAATAAAAAAACGATGAACAGTTTTTTTATTCCTTAAAATCTTTATCAACTAGAATATTAATAAAAATGTAGAAATATTGTTACGAGATTAAACTATTTTTCAAACAAATTGAGTCGCTAAATTCTAAATAAATTATTTATATGAAAAACACTCAAAAACATTAAAAATGAATAATAATGGAATTATTATTATATATTATTATAGCTTCTATTTCTATTAAATGGTTTACAATGATTCTTTATGGTTTACTATACATAAATTTGTTTTCTTGCACCTATCCATCGTTAATTTTCACGATTATTTAATACTTCAACTTTTTCGGCAATATAATTTTCAATACACCTACGCACTGTTTTATATTTAATTTATTTTGGAAATTCCATTATTATTCACTTTTAATATTTTTGAGTGTTTTTCATATAAATAAAATATTTAGAATTTAGCTGCCTAGTTTGTTTGACAAATAGTTTACTCTCGTAACAATATATCTACATTTTTATTAATATTCTATTTGATAAAGATTTTAAGAAATAAAAAAAAAGTTTATTATTTTTTTATTCTTCAATATGATGTATTGAATATATTCTGAATTGAAATAATTGTAAATAATTAAAAAAAACAATAAATAATTTTTAAAATTTACAATAATTTGTAATTAAAATTACTGGCGAGCAGAATCAAAAGTATATGAGAGCCCCATTCAAGCGCCACCTCTGTGCGTGGCCTATTCGAACCTGCCTCAACGAAGGAGGCGAGCATCAGATCGGCAGAGAACCGTGAGCGTCGACTAAAACTCAACTCAGATACGATTGAACATTTTTAATCGTATCTCGGGAACCAATAAAGATTTTTTAAATTTCTTTGGCTTAAATTAAAGATAAAATTTTAGGCTTTATGCCGTATAATATTTAGATTTTTTTTTTAATTTTCCTAGGTCATGCTAAAAGTTGAAGTCGTGGTTCAAAGCCAGCAGTGATTTTTAATAGTGCTTGCGTTAATCCATCTCATAATTTCCGACGGTAGTGTAGATTTAACCTATTTTATGATAAAATGTTGCTGTAAAATTAAATTATATTATTGAATGGTTTTAGCATATGTTAATATTGCAATTGTTATTGTTATATTATAGTTCATTTTCTAAAATTTTATTTTGTGACTCAAATAATTAAAATTAAAACAAATAGAATAGGGGTTCTGATAAAATAGTCATAACCTTGTGTGCGTAAGTCAGCCAGCCGAAAGGAATTTTGCGCCTTATGTCTAATTGTGGTAGAAATATCTCAAATGCTATGACGTATTTATATATTTATTTTTATAAGAAATAATTACTGACAGTTAATAATTCATAGTGGTCAAGCTATTTATAAATAATTCGAAAGTGAAAAATACATTAAAATTTTAAACTAATTGGATAATCTTTTTAATTGCATAAAATGTGTGATTCTGTTTTACCCTGAACAAACGACTTTAAGGTGATGTAACGAATTGCAAGAGAATTATAATTTTTGAATAACTGAATGAAAAAATAACTTTATATTTTGAAACTATGTTCTCGAATTCTTATTTTTAGGTCAATAATTTTTTCATAAATAATAATCTATTTTTAACCTAAATATATAAACATACCCTATTTTAATTTTTATTTCACAATATTTCTTGAAATTTAGAGTAAGAAAGTGCTATTGTGATAAACAAAATATTATAATTTGAGGTTTAACAAGCTTCGTGCTGAAATGATCAGAAAAATAAGCATGTTTAAGCCAATTCTTTGACAGTTACCATTTTATCTAAAGGTGATGATAAAACACTAAAAAATCAGACTTTTTTTTTTAGAGAAAGTACACTTCAAGTTCCATATAATAACAGTTTCGGGGGTTGCCTCGCACTGGCCTTGTTACTAAATCGATACCCTCGAAACGCAAACAGTCAGGACCACCTGAACCGTTTCCAATTGGAATGCATAATATTGCGCAATATACTCGAATGCGCCCTCGCGTACTGCGGCACTTCTGAGGCGAGAGTCAAAACCGGCTCTCACCTTGTCTGTTGACAAACTGCGTGGGCCAGCAGTTCTAGGAATTACAAAACCGAACCGGCTTCTATGGGACCTGGAGTGTGCCGCTTATCCGACTCTTTTTCTATAAATTGATTAATATCTGAAAATATCAATTTTATTAAGGATAAAGTGTCAATTTTAGACACAATTCCCCTAAAATAGCATAATATCTCATACTTGGAATTTTTCTGATCACAAAATATTCATTTTTCCACTTTAGGACCAACGAACATTCTCTGAAAATTGGATCTTTTGTGATAACAAAGATAGACGGTGAAATCAAAGTAGGACAAATTGAGACTCTTCAAATAATTTGCAGTCCAGAAAGTGAGGGTGAAAAAGTCGAGGAAATTACCATTTTTGTAGCAGATTGTGTTCCCAATGACAAACGTGGAAAGACAATTAAGCTATTGGCAAAGTGTTGTATACCGCAAATCGATTTTCATGATTTAAATACTATATTTCATGAAAACAATAAGGTCCATTCCATTCAGGATTTCAAATGCCCGAAAGAGGTTAGTGTTATTTAGTAATATTTACAGCAGATTAAGTGAATTTTGGATATTTTTTTATTATTTGTAATTTTAATATACACTTTTCAAAGTAAGGAAAATAGTATTAATGTTTTTAGAGTATTTTTTATTATCAACAACTTTTAAAACTATTATTTATTCATTTATAAATATTATTATTATAGCGGGTAATTACATTATAACGATTACGCTTTATCTTAAAATGTTTTAAATTATAATTGTCTTCTAACCGCTTAGTACTCGGATTTTATTTTGCAAAGTACTTGTTTTCATGTCGGACAATTGCAAAAAAAAGTTTATTTTTAAAATCCCTAAAGGTAAAGGGCTATTTATACAAATTTATACAATTTTTTAAAATGCTAAAAATTGAAAAAATTATAGTTTTACTCTAAACAATCTGTTCTCGGATCTTATTTCACAAAGTACTTGTATTAAATGTCGGGCAGCCGCAAAAAGATTTACCCCTAATATCTCTATCGGAAGATGACCATTACACAATATGAAATTTAACAATTTGTTAAAATTAATGATTATAATTTTCGTTATGTAATTCTTAAAAAAATAAAAAATAATTTTTAAATGCAATTATACAGACGAAAATAGTTCGGACAATGATATTTAGAAAATGAGGCCAAGATGTTGTAAACGCAAGACTGCCAATCAGACAAACTTATTTAATTAAAAATAATAATTTTTGCAAAAAATTTTTTTCTTTAAAAGCTAGTTCTCGGATTGTATGTTAAAAATTCCTTGTTTTATCCCAATATTACTATTGGCAGACTCCCATTCATATAAATTTATTAAATGAAAAAAATTTATGAAATTTAAAAAATTTGTTTTATCACAATGTCACTACTGGAAGAATGCCATTTATTGAAATAAAATAAATGTATTAAATTAAATTTTTTTAAATTAGGAAAATTATAATTTTTCTCTCGAAATTCTGGGCTTTTTTTTATAAAGTACTTATTTTTTGTATCAAGCGACAGCAAAAAAAGTTTAATCCCAACATCTTTACCGGAAGACTGCCATTTATACAAATTTATTTAATTTATAAAATTTTCTAACATTAAAAATATTTTAATTTTACCTAAAATGCTCGGTTCTTGAATTTTATTTACCAAAGTATTTTTATTTGATGTCGGGCAACTGGATAAGAAAGGTTTGTACAAATATCCCTATCAGAAGACTGCTATATAGACCAAATTAATTTTTTCAAAATAATAAAAAAATTAATAAAATACAAAGAGTTTCTAAAACAAATTCCAAAAACTAAGAGTTTAGAGGAAAGATAAAATTGTTTCATTTCAACAAATTAAATTTTTTTTATTTTGTCTGAATAGCAGTCTTCCTATAGGGATACTGAGATGAAACTTTTTTTTATGCTGTCCGACATCAATATGCGAAAAATGAGCGTTTATAAGAAAATAATATTTTTGTAATGTCATCCCATTTTTTAAATATAATCAATATTGTTAAGGTGATCTGAGAGTCAGTTACATGACCAATTATTACATGCTATGGTGTATATTCGGAGGCTTTATAATTAGAAAAATTAATATATTGCATTGAAACTTTAGGAAATGGTTAAAAATTAGTAAATTCACGTCTGTCTGGCCTATTTGAGACTTGTTCTCAGTTAGATTGCAGATTAAGATTTATGAAATTGAAGTAATTAAATCAAATAATAACTCAAATGAGCCAGTCAGACGTGCTTTTATATATTTTAAACCATTCACAAAAATTTCAACAAATAATTTACATTTTTAACAGTTCTTTAGTAGTGATACTGAAATCAAACAATTTCTTGTTTTACCTGACATCAGGTGAAGGAAATTTGTGAAATAAAATCCGAAAACCAAACGTTTCAAGGAGAATTTAAATTTTTATAAATTGAACATTTGAGTGTTCGGGTGAATAAAATTAAGTTGTAAGAGCGTGATTATCATCTTGCGTGATTCATTAATTTATTTTATTGCTAACATTTTTTTCAGTAATTAAGATAAAATCGCTTGTAAACGTTGCGAACTTTATTTAAATAATAAAACGGTATACACGAAAAATATTTAGGTAATTGAATTTGATTAATTTCTGATATATTATTCTATAACTCTTATCAATTATCTGGAGAATATAAACCTTTTTTGTAGAAATTAAATAATTTCAGCTTATAAATGAAAAATTGTGAATAAGCATGGTTCAGATCGTAACCTTATTTAATAATGTTTCAACGCAAGACTTGTTACATTTTTTTTTTTAATTACATTAGTCTGTCCTCTTAAGTTACAAAACATCCTCACCATTTTTTTAAATAATTAGTTTTTGAGACAGTAAGTAATTTTTTCGTTTTAGCTGGGTGCACATACAGTTTTTACACATCGAGAGAAATGTCTTCATTTCTGCCGTATTCAAGTTTTGAGTACTCATACCACTTGCTTCAAATTGTGCAATATAAGTGAAGTTCCATCCGATGTAACGATATTTCTGCGTCCTGAAATGCCGACTCAAAACTCAAATATTGATGCTTTTACGGTGAATCCTACAAGAGATTGCATCCCACCAATGAGCAACAGGATTTTCACTATATCCTTCACCCCGAATTTAATTGAAGTAATTTTTTGAAAATAATTATAATAATAATTAAACCAAATTCGCGCTTTCAGTCACCCCGTTCGTGGCCTTCCTAGAACTGCTGGGTCCATCAGTTTCTCAGGGGAGTAGGGCGAGAGCGGTTGCGAGATTATATATATATGTATTCCATTTGCATGATTCAAAAAGCTATGGTCCCGCCACTTGGGGTACGAGAATACGCTCAAACCACGCGACGTACAAGGTCCACCATCTTGGTTTACCAAGACGTTACCATAGAAAAGTATATATATATGACTATCTACAAGAATTTCGTTGAGCTTTTACGACAATTTTACTGTCGCTTTCTATAATTCTTGCGAAATACGCGTTTTGGAGAAAATGTCTTAAATGTTGGAGGTGTCCAATTTAAAATTTCGCAATGCTACACTTTGAGTTTGATATATAATATGATATATATCTATTTTTTATATTTATATTTATATTTTATTATTTGTTGTGACTGTGGGTAGCCGTTTTTTTATGTTCAAAGAAATCAAAAAATGTTAATAACTGAGATGTAAATAATTTTAAGCAATTTTAAGCTATAAGCTTTAAAAATGGGACGATAACTTTTTTTAATAAACAGAACACTTCTTAAATTTAAATAGAAAAATGTTTCTTTTAAAGAGTTTAAAAATACTTAAAAATGTTCAAAATTTCATATCAAACACATGTTCCACTTTTAATTATAATTTCTACGAATTTTGGAATATTTTAGACTCATAGTACTTCGCTTGGTTACACGATTTTCTATAAAAACGTTTCCATAGAAAAAAAAATATATATATATATATGACTATCTACAAGAATTTTGACAATTTCTTGTAAATACTAGTGCTTTATTATAGAAATGTACCAGAGCCTGGTCCAGTCATCCAAATATTAAAAAATATTAGGCCATTGGTCATTTTAAAAATTGAAAAAATTTTAAATTAAGACTAAGGTAATATTAGACATTGAAGAACCGTCTTCAATTATATGAATAAATTTCTTTTGGAGTCATTTCTAGATTGAAAATAGTTAACAAAGTTA